>WAAD01004523.1:0-50786 GCA_013389945.1 Fregata magnificens
TCCAGCTCCTCCTGTTTGTTGCCCAGGCTGCGTTGCAGTTTCTTGCAGTTGGGCCACCAGCACTCACATAGTGCGCATCCTAAAAGAGAAATTATTGAAGAAAGCAGTGGTTCCTTCCAGGATTAACTCTGCTCGTTGCTTTTAAAGTGTTACCATGAGGGTTAAACTAATGGCCCTAAGAAATAATGAAAGTGCAGGATCAGTCAGAAGTGTTACAGATATAGCACTAATTGGCCAATTGAACTGAACTAATCAAGTTCTTTTAAACGAATGTGACCATGGGCACAGGCATATGAAAATCTTCCCCTCTTTCAGGGAAGTTTTTTCTCCTTTTTTTGCAAAACAAGACTTAATCAAGCTAGCAGCGAGGCTTTTTAGTCCAGTGGCCAAGAGCAAAAGTCTGCTTTTTAAGGTGATCATGTTATGTCTTAAGTTATTTATTAAACTTTTTTAATAGATTTGGGTGAGGGAGGAGGAACTGAATTTTGAATTCCTATTGCTGTTGTGGCCAAATCTTACTTTTTGAACTTAGTCTCTAGCAAATTTAAGTATGTATTTTGTCACTCCTCTTAATGAAAAGCAATGTATTTGGGGAAGTGGCTTGGCTAGGTAATCCAGAGTTTATTGTGATAATAAGCCAGTTCTAGATAATTCTAGCCTTGCTGCAAGTGTAGAGGGAGTGTGTCCAACAGCTGGTTCGTTTGGTTTTGTTTTCTCAACCAGTTCAGCTTCTGTAAGTAAGAGACTATGATTGAAAACTGACAGATCAGGGAAGATTGTGTCTTATCCTTCCAATCTGGGTACAAAAATAAGACAGCAGCATAATAGCAGGAAGGACAAAGTGACAAGAAGAAAATCAACTTTCTTAACTGCAGTTAATGTTGCTTGGTTTAACTCTTCGTACGTATTAAATTGAAAACCAAAATATTGTTTTCTTTGTGTCTCCTAGCTAAGTAAAATGAAAGTGCAGTTTTTATTTCTAATTGGAGTCCAATTTCCATCTAAACGCAACTTGACATAAATTATAATTCTTATGATTATCCAGTAAGAAATACAGAAATTATCTTTTTATAGTAAAGCTAAGATTTTTATTTAAATATTCAGGTTTAATCTTTTGCATTTATACTTTGTTTCCAAACAGCGGTTGAATCTTGTTGAGAACTATTTTTAGGTTATTGAGAAATTGCAGTATTATGTAGCTTAATATGCTTTTATTTAAAGCAATTTATATAAATGCCTTTCTTTGCTGCTATTACGTAGATAGTGACATCAAAATATGCTTTGTCAGTCTTGATCATTCCTATATGCAAACATGAGTGAAATATAATATAAAAACCCTGATACAACAACTGCCTATCAACTAGCAGAGGCACCTTCATAGGAGAATAGCAGCACTGATGTTTCTAAATAGGTCTCTTTTCAGAAAGCTGGTTTATGGTGGTTGTAATGGTCAGGCTGGGAGAGTCTCTGAATCAAGCAGTGTATTTTGGATTTCAGAGACTAATAGGGTATGAAATCTTTATTATCTGCTCAAAAGGGAGAAATCTGTCTCACTCCATTGCAAAAACTTGATTTCTGACAAACAGCATGGGAAAATCCACTTTAATGTATAAAGTTAACTCTTCTGAGATCCTACCTTAGCAGTGGGATTTGAAAGAAAAATACCAGTGTGATAGCTGTTGGAGGTGGCTGAGAAGTTTCTCTGCGTTGCTGGAAGAAGAGCGGCTTCAAGTCTAGCTTAAGTTGTGATGAGCATAAAGATTGCCATAATGTGTCAGACCAGTAGGACACCTAGTCCCATGTCTCACCTCAAAAACCTTTTGAAATGAGGATAAGAAACAGTGAAGTAGAGCACGATCCTTCTCGCAGTTGGTGATGCGGCTGTGTAGGCTGCATAGGAACCAGTGATTTGACCTATTCTCTGTCAGTTTGTCTAATCCTTTCTGAATCCACAACTTCCTGTGGTTATGAGTCTGCAGTTTAATTATGTGCAATGTGAAAAGGTGCTTCAGTTTGTGTTTTCTGGTTCTTGTGGTAGGAGAAATAGTGAATAACCTTTCCTTATTCTTCTTTTTCATACTAGTTTTGATTTTACACACCTCTATTGTACTCTTCCATAGTTGCACTGTTAAGCTCAAAGAAGGAACCGGTTTTATTGTACAGAAGATGCTGAAGCCTGTCCCCAGCTTGTGTGTGTGTGCAGTGCTGGACTGGACAGGACTGCTCTTGCTGGCTGTGGGTATTTCTTAATTTTCCTCTAAAACTGAATTATATATCCATCTCTCCTAGTGTAGAAGTATTTCAAGCCTCTAATCTTCTTTGATACCTTTTTTGTGCATCTTCTAGTTTCGCCATGGCTGTTTGACACCAGCAGTACATGCTGTCTCAAGGTGCTCTGGATTTCTAGAATTGTAGCACAGTGTTTTCTGTTTTCTTCTCCATTCCTTGGGGCTCCTAATGAGTATGGAATTGATGCTCCAAGAGAATTAGTCATAACAATTTCAAAATCCTGAGTTGCGGTAGCTAATTTAGATCTCATTGTATAGGGTGAGCTTATTTCTTTCCCTATGTCTTATTATCCTGCCTTTAATTTCATCTTCTATTATCCTTCTGCAGTTCTTAGCAAACATTTATTTTTCATCTCTTAAATAGTTCTGTCTTGTCTTAAAACTTTGCACTTAGTTCATGTTTGTGTGCTTCTCCTGAAAAGCAGGACTCAGTACAGACTCATTAGTCCCCTTGTATTGTGAAAAATTACTTTTTATTTCTATCATTACTTCCTGTCTTTATAATCAACCTTTAAAGTATGAGATGATCTTCCAGAACATGCTCCAAAATGATTCAAGTCTCTGCGGACGATAGTAGGTCCTGGAAAGATGGTACTGTGTCTGTGGACACCGAGCTTGCAAGATGTTTGCTTTCCTTAACTTGTGTTGAAGACACCAAATGGCAATTAAAGGTGCTCAGAGCTTCCCGCAGTGGAAACCTGAACAGTGTGCACTGGGCTGATGGATTTTCATTTTTCTGTTTCAAGTAGGTATTTCTGTACTTGGCTCACAGGCAGAGGGCATGGGAAGCAGTACGCCGGGAGCTCAGGGGAGATGTGCGTGAGGTGCTGGCCTTTGGGTTTATGTGGCTGCAGCTTCTGTCATTGTTGGCCTTTGGACATTCATGGAGGTATTTTGCAGGGGAGGGGGAGGAGGAATTAAATTGGATAAAACTAAATTGTATCTTTATAGCAACATTAATATTGAAAAAGTATTTCCATATGCAAAAGACTCTTAAAGTAGCAATTCTTAGCAGTTGCAATGCACAATTCTTTTTTTTAATTTAAGAATTTTCATTATGATGGTGGAGGATGTATAAACCAGAAATGCTAATACCACTTCTTACATGTTTCTGTTATGTTTTTGACCACCGTCTCACCTGAGGTGACCATTAAACTTGTTTTTGGCCTTAATGACCAGGTTGTGTCATATCCTTAGTAAAACTCTTACTTCTTGAAGTCATTAAATGAAGTTATATTTCACTGGATCTGCTGTGCAGCATGTGGTAATGAATTTAACATTGATATTTTCAACATTAAAAAAAAATCTTATTCTGAATTTCCCAGGTTGTGAAGTTTTTAAAATGTTGTTAATTCCGATATGTGTTCCAGGCTTCCACACTGTCACCAAGCCTACATGCTATGGTGTGAATAGATCACTGGTTAGTTCAGTTTGGAAAATGGGAAAATGAACACCCCTAGTCTAGATGTAAGAGGTCAGATCAGTCTTCTTGTACGGTGCCTTGTGGAGTTCCCTGTGTCTGACACCTGCATGATGTGAACAGGAGGACATGAATTTCCATAATTTCCATTATACTATGCATTTAATCCACATTATATGGGAATATACCACAATTCAAAGGATTTATATTTCACATGAATTACTTCTGTATAAGGTAGCAAGTATGTCAGAGATTGTTGAATTGAGAAGCCAGAAAAGTGATTTTGCTGTTAACGAGTGTTTTTTTGTCAGCCCTTTGAAAAATCCATTCATTCTTTCTCTGTACCTCAGCAGTTTTCTGTTAATTTTGTGGGCATTCACTTCTGGGTGTGCCCAGCCCTGGTATAGAAGAACAAGCTTTTAATCTTGTGTGTTTAGAAGACTGTTTCTGTAACCGTAAAGGCTAACAAAGTACCTTACAAGAATTAAAGTTTAGATATTGCAGAGGTGTTGACCTCAGCTTTGGAAAGCTTTTAGGGAGTATTTTTTTCTAGGTCAGTTCTTCACTCAATTTATGTGCTTGCTTTGCACAGAGATCTGATAATTCATTTTTTTACATTCTTGTTACTCCTAGAAGTGATCATGGCAATGCTTGTCTGTGCAATTTCCGGTTGCAGCTGAGGGCAGCACTTAAGTGTGAGATGGTATAATTTACATCCAACATTGCTCTTTCCGCTTAATGTTTTGCTAGCAACTCTGTATGTATATGAGCAAATCAAAACAGACTCAGGCTGACAGCAGAGATGTTTCTTAAACACAACCAGGCAAATGGTTTTCTTTTCCGTTTAATCAAGAGTATATTTTAAATTGAACCTCACAGCGGAAGCACACAATTATAATACATACAGGTATTTCTAGTGGTTTCAGCTTTTAAGAACTTCCATGGGCCTACAGTTAGATGCAGAATATTGACATGGGAAGAAAATCTAGGAGACTTCATAAAAGAACTTTTTAAGGTGGTGTTTTCAGGACGAGGGTATCCTTTTATTTTTCTGAGGCACTGTTACATCCCGCTGTAAAATTAAAATTCTGATTTAATAATCACAACTGTTGATTCCAAAGTTGAAATGGAACTTTAATAGAAAGTCTGATCTCGCTTTTGTATTTATATATTAACAACAGAAATAAGGTTGCATGTGCCAGCAGAGTGATGCCTGAAAAAATATCCACTGAACTTTGTGAGGACAGGGCTGCAAAAATAATTCAATGAAAAAAAATATTTGGGTTTGAAAACACTTTACAATAGTGTAAGTATTCCAGTATAGTCAGGAGCAATCTTGAAATTGTACTCCTAAAAATAGAGGAATCTTTTTCAGTTGCTCTCTGTCTTTTGAGCCCTTAGGCTCAAGTCTTGTTTTTCTCTCTGTATGAACAGAAGTGCAAAAAGAATCTTAAAATGAGAACAGATTTTCATGTCATTTTACCACTCCTGATGCTGGGGTAATAAGAACATCATCGCTTACTGTGAGCTCCTCTTTAAAATCCTGTGCTATCACTATTCTTAGGCCTTTAGGCCTGTTAATGTTCTTGTGATTTGAAATTTGTATCGTTGAAAGCTGTTGTCTCTTCCCCCCCCCCCTCTTTTTTTAAGCTTTCAGTACTTTTTAAAGGCAGGAATGGGAAGGAAACGTATCAGTTAATGAGCAATAACAAAAAGCAAGGCTGTATTTTTGTGGCGTTGCCTGGAGAGAGAGAATTCCATGATTTAGCACAGCTTGTAATACTGTAATTCCTTTTAGGAGGAAAAGATATGTGGGAAAGCTGTGTTTTGCCATCACAGTTGGTACATGCAAAAAGTGGTAAAGTCTTAGTAGTGACTCAAATGGAGCTTTAGCAAGTTATAACAGCGTTTCACCGGATAATGCAGAAACAGTTCACGAGCTACAGTGAAAATAGGTGGCCATTTGGCTCCCAGTCAGAAGGCTTGAAGATCATGGTTGGTTGAAGATGTTCCAAGATCAAATGCAGGGACTTTTGAGGATTATTTATGTTGACGCCTGAAGTCTCTCAGAATTAATCAATCCACTAAGACCTATACTGGCTTCCTAGCCAGCCCAGTGTGTATGTTTTTCTCAGTTTTCTAGACTTAAAGTGCCACATGTAAAGCCTTGCTGTTCTGAAATGTTTTTTCAGCCTGTTAGGAAACGTAACTTACTCACTTCACAGAAAAGGCTCGGGTGCTGCTTTAACACCCAAAGTGTATTAAGTAATCCAGTCTGTATTTCTGTGCTTTTAGCCTCTTTATTATTGCTGCTTGGACATAATGTTAAGAGATGTGCTGGCAGTGGAACTGCAATAGTGGCCAAGTTCAGCACGGTAAGTGATGATAGTAGGAAAAACATTTTCTTTTCACATATGAAAAGTTAAGTGTCAGATCGTCAGACAGTCAGCAGAGTGTATTAGTCACACAATGGCAGTGTATTGAAGCCAGCTTGTCTTTGTGAGATTTGTTGGATATTAGAGGTAGAACGAAGAACATGTTACAGTACCCAAATCTGCAGTTTCAAATAGACTGTAAATAAGTGTGTCCTGTAAATATCTGCTGGTTGAATAGAATTTTTCTAAGCCTTATGATGGAGCTTGGGACATTGATATTTCTGGATCCCTTCAGATGCAAAAGGGAAATTTTTTTTGTTATCATTATAACGTCCCTCCTTTAGATATGCATTTATTTCCCTTAAAAACATATTTGCTAATCTGAACTGGAACCTTTTTTAAAACAAAATGCGAATGAAATCTTGGAAAGCAGTGGGAGACCTCAGTACTCTGCAGTGAAAGGATTGAACTCTGCCATCCACAGCCTCTTATGAATAAAGTTAGCCTTCTAAAGATAAAAGGAAATTCAGTTACAAAGCAAGAATGAGGCTGAAGGGGTGTAATTAAAACACATAATCCTAAAACCAACATGAACAGTGCTTTTTCATGTTATACTTAAAGCAGTCTGCTTTGTGTGTATAGTTGCTATTGCTTAAGAGTATTGATTTAGTTTCCTAGGGGAAACACTTTTTGAGAGGATGCAAAAAGGATGACATCGGTTGGTGTAACCGGCAGCGTAATTTCACGCAAGCATTGTACTTATGGGCAGCTCGGTTGAGAGTTTTCCTTTACAGCTTGCTAATCTTTCTTTCAAAAAAAAAAAAAAAAAAAAAAAAAGGGGGGGGGGGGGGGGGGGGGGCAGAAAGTGAAGTGCTGCTTCTGCTTTTTTCTCACGCTAACGGCAGTTGTCCTACCAGACAGCAGGAGAAGCCAAAGGCAGCATGGGGACAGATTGTTCTCTCCTGTTACATCTACACCAGTGGTTGCTTCCCAAAGTTTAGTAGTTTGGACCCTGATTCTCAAAAGCGTTTGGAGTCCAACTCCCATTGAAGTGGTCAGCGTTGGTGCCTAAAACCTTTGATAGGATATATGGCCTGAGGTCCACATTAATCTGGGAACTTGAAAAATCTCTTTTAGAGTTTGTGATAAATGCTAAATGCTCTGTTGTAGTAAATACACATCTGCTCTGCGTCACTGTTTCTCTGCTAGTTAGCTGCTTAGTCTCATACTAACGGTAGGAGTTGGGTTAGAGCACCTATGTTCTTGGTAGTGAAGCATTCCCTGGCTGGAGCTAGAAGCGTTTCGTTATCAGGACTGGCTTTTATGATAAAAATATTCTGATTCCATCTAGTGGGGTGAAGTTGTACATACACACACTGACCTGCTCACCGCAGCTCTGTGTCAGAAGTGAATACATGTAGGCGTACGCGAGTAATTGAAGCTGACAGGCTGTCCCTCTTTCGGACCTCATTCCTTCAGGAACTGTAGCTGTTTTGATTTCACAAACATGGATGATGTCCGATTTGATGGAGAGGAAGAAGCTGTGGGGAAGGAAAGGTGGGAGGGAGCTGGCAAAAGAAAAATGAGTATGAGTATAGAGATCAGGATTGAACATGGACTTCACAGTCAAGTTGTTTCAGAATGTCTTTTGAATGCTCTTCTCTTATGCTCTTAATACCATTTGAAACCCCATCTCTTTCCCAGTACTCTGGAGTTAAGTATTACAATTTCCTTGGGTTATTTAATACTTAAGACAGATATAGCTTGATAAAATATTAGTACCATTATTTCATGAGTTATTTTGTGCAAAAAATTTCTCTGTGAAGGAAATATTTTGAATTACTGTAAAGAAGGAGTGCCAATTTCTTGTAGCAGTTGATGTGCATATCTTGTTCTCTGCTCACATATTGTGTGCAAGCTTATAGAAAAATTGCTGCTTATATTGAGTGAACTTAGTTAAAAAAAAATTAATGCAGGTTTTGTAGAGAGTTTTATTAGTAAAAAAACATTCTTCCCTTGTTAAATCTTTTACCTGGTGTACCTGATGCCCTGTTTGTCTGCTTTTGTAAAAATAGCTTGTGCTGTCAGTTTAGTTCCTTTGATAAAACTAATAGTTAAAAAATACGCAATTAGAAACTAAAAGCAGCTATGCTTGTCAGCTGGCGAAAGCAAGTGTGTAATCACACTGCTCAGATGAACAGGTTCCTGGAATCAGGTTGCAACCAGTGCATTTGCATTTTGAATCTATAAAAAAAGCACAATCCTTTCAGAAAAAGTGACTGAAAAACCTGTTTCTACAAGAGATAAGCATGCTTATTTTCTCCTGATCTAGTAGGGAATACAGGTGGATGAACCTAAACTTGTCAATAGTATTTTCTGTTAATTGAAATACTTGTTTGTGTCTCAGATCCTTCTCTGAGGACGTGCTTCCTGGCAGCTCGCATCAGACAAAGAAGTCCTGGGCTTCGGTTTGAAACTGGTATTTCCCAAACATATGTCTTGCAATTAAAACTTTGAAAGTTTCACAGTGGCTTTTAAATGACTTGTGACTCTGTAGTCCTTTCAGGAACTTCATCTGTGATAGGTTTAATAATTAGCTGTTGGCAGCGTGATGGTGTTGCTAGGGAATGGAGCTGGGCATGGGGGCAAGATCTTTATGGTGGCTAAACGAACTTTTGGGGTGCATTGATTTGATGGTGCAACTGCAGTGCAAATATTTGGGTCTTGAAGACTGTAAGAGTGACTTTCATGTACTTCATTAAAAACCTTGGGGAGAAATTTGAGTATTGGCAGAGAACTACAGCAAGGGGAAGGTAGAGACTTCTAAAAATCAAATATAGAACAAACTTTCCCTGAGTTTTTAGCAAGTCTCATGTATAATGCCAAATGTTGAAAATCTTTGTGGATCATCGTAATAGTTTGGGACATTGCTATAGTGCACTATCTTATTGTACAAATGTGTTCTAGATGTTTCTGATGTTTCCTCATAGAAACAGTTACAGGGCTCAACAGTTTCCACGTGCTGTATGTGCTGACGAATCGTAGAGAATGACCTATAGAACAGATTAAATACAAAGCAGTTGTACATGCTCACAGGTGACTCTCAGTTCCCGCACAACAGAAATTTGCCATTTTTACCATTGCCACTTTTAAAGAGTTAGGTATTTTAATAAAAAAACCCTAAGGTACCAACACTCTGTCTTACCTTTTGTGCATGTTTGGATCGTCCCACTTTTGACTGTGCTTTGTTAACTCTGAAGCCTAATTATCATTGCCACTGCAATTCTGGCAATATACTTCTGCCAACACTTGCTTTCAGGAGTTGTTTTGTTTTGTTTTCTTTTCTTAATCATTAGGGTTGTTCTGTAACAAGGCATGCGTGTATGTGTTTGCAGGCTGTAGATGTACATTCGAGATGGCTCCCTTAATTGACTTGGTAATAAAATACTATCTCTGCCAACAGGCTGAATTATTTCATACACTACTAATATGAAGTTACACAGAGTCCCCAAATATGCATGATCTTTCTCTTCATCTGTTGTCTAAAGTTTGCTTCAGAGAAGCAAGTGGAAGTTATTTAATGGAAAGTGAGCCTAGTTTTAGTTCATCCACCTGAAAAACTTGAGGAAGGGTGGCCTGTGATTTGGCAAATTAAAAAAAAAAAAAATTATAAACTGCAAAGGCACTGCTTTAACTCTGCTGCAAATATGCTAATACAGAGCTGATCCTTATGACTTGTTATCCTTTTCCCTTCAATAACTAATCAACTGTAAACCAATAATTTTTAGCAAGATTATTTTAACTTGAACTTTATTTAAACTTCTCTGTATTGTTATTCCCTTACATCAGTCAGTAAGGCTTCATGTGTGGCTGTTCCTTAACCTGATTTTATCAAAATAATCCAGTTTTATAAATTATTTTAAGCCTAAAAAGGTAGTTTTGACTGTCCTCTATAGGAAGCTGCAGTGATAACTACTATTCGCTGATAATTTTTCATTACATGTTTGTTAACTTTTATGTAAAAAGCAGAGTGAGCTTAGGCCAAAACTCTTCCCATCAACATAGACGCTATAATCTTGCTAGATAGATAAAATTTAACATTGGAAAACCAAGCCTTTGCTGGTTCACCTCTTTATCCTCTTACCACCCTCTCCCCTGCAAAATGGCAGAAGCCTTTGCAGACTTCATATAAATAAAAAAAGGCTGAAACCATTTGTCCTGTCATGAAAATAACACAAAATTTGCGGTGACATTAGTTCGGAGTTGCAGCAGATAAGAGGTGTAATGTGCTTTCTGGGTTTTTGTGGGTTGCCTATCAGGTTTTAAAAACTGAAATGGAATATTGTGTTAGAATAGAAACAAGATCGTGTCTACCCGAATACAAGAACCCCTTAAAAATGATATGGAGTGACATGAGGAAAATTAGAGAGTTCATGTTTGCTCGTTCATGCTATCAGTATGCTTTTGGGCAAATGATGAAGAGTGTTACAGTGAATACAGTGGCTGGAAGAAAGATTTTGAATCTTGATCAGAGGAAGGGGAGGTACTAGTGCATGGAAGGACTCCGGCTGTATCTCCGCTTGTCAGGGTTGCATTGGGGAGTCTTGTGTCCCAGAAGTAACAGTATGCCAGAGTGAGAAGACCTGGGATGGAGCGGCTGTGGTTTAATGTGCATGTAGTGCACAAAATGTAATGATCCATTTTTGTTACCTGCCAGGTCTTTGTTGCTTGAAGACCTTCCATAACAGTCTTTTCCTTGTGAGGACAAAAAAAGAAAAACATTAAGAAAAATCCTTGTTTTCAGCTGTTGCAGCTTTTCAGTCATTGGTCTATGTATGTAATTGCAGCAAACATATTTGCCTCTTCTAGTTAAAGCAGAAAGGAAGCACATCTAATTTTTATTCATGCCAGTTAAGCCTGGTTTCTGACCAATATGAAGAATGCAAGGAGCACATGTGGGCTGTTGTTACTGCCTCATGGTACCTGCTTTACTTCATATTAGGCTGTTTTACAGACATCACATCGATGGTTTTTGACCTTCCAGTTTGAGCTGCTGTCACGCTGGCAGCCTGGAGCTTCTTCACATGCAATGGTTTCTATCAAAACTGGTTTAGTAACAGGTTTCCTCTTACACCTTATCTCTGCTCACCCTTGCTTACAGTGCAGTTCAGCTACAACATCAGGGGGTATTCTTAACCTGCATTAAGTGTACATGCAAGATACGTATGCTGATCAAACTGTGGACCAGTTCCTAGGTGAGCTTTAATGTTTTGCAAATCCCCTGAGCCATCCAGCTTTCTCAACATAAACGTGTCAGGTGGCCTTTTCAGCTACTTGACCGTGACTGGTTATTACTGTGCGGAAACTTGTATGCTGTGCAAAATTTCTATCTTCCTTTTGCTTTATTACAGTTTCTCCCTAGCCATGAGGTTTCCTGTTCTTCTGATGGTGTCTGGTTCTCCTCCTAAATTTATATAATCTATTTCTCTGATGTTGTCATTATCTACAGATAGATATGTAGAGAGAGATATATATAATGCGGAAAGATATTTGACTGAGCAGGTGAAAAGCTAGATACTAGGTCTTGTTTAATCTGATATCCAAGGCAAAGCTGTGGATGAATATGTTTTAAGAATTTAATAAACATTTTAAGGTTTATAACTTAGTACATTTTAATAACTGAGATGGCAATCAAAACTTGCTGTTGGAGTAACTGCTCCCTGGAGGTCATGTAGAAAAATCGGGTAGAAATTTTGAATAAGGAAGGTGTGGTATGAGTTGCTATAGTGGGATTTCTAAGGAGTGCTGACATGTTCCACATGCTTTAAGCTGTGCTGAAATCTGATTGTTTTGACCAACCCGAGATCTGCGATTTCTTCAATTTTTAATTAAATTTTGATTTCCTGTGTGACATTACATCATCATGATGTCATGCTGCTGGGCTTCTCTTGCAAGGTCTCATTCACTCTGTGGCAGAAGTGGCCTGTATGGGTTAGCTTTGGTCATGGGAGTCTACACTGTAGATGGAGATGCTTTTAAAATGAATTTAATCTCTTCTAGCTTTCCATTTTAGAAAATGACCCTTATTATTGTCTCTTTGCAAGAACACCCTTTTTTAGTAAAAGGTTGGTACTGCAAATTACCATAGTGTTATACAGCAGCATCACTTCAGGTATTATCCCAGAAGTCCGACATAACCTTGCACACCTGAGCTGAATTCTCTGTTTTCTGTTTGTGTTAGAAGGCAGCTGTTGTGAAGTACAAGTACAATACAAACCAGCGGTAGGCACCTGTCCTCTCTTGGGACATCTGATACAGTTGTTCAGCAATTTACAATAATAGTCTGAGTCTCTAGTAAGTAGAAATTTGATGTGAAGACTCCGATTGTACCTGGGGCATTACCCAGCTCTGCCACCAGATGATTTGACTTCTTTTGCAGTTTGCCAATAACGTGGGTGTGAAGAGCTGCTTCAAATGGGATGCTCGGAAAGCTGCCAGATGTTGTTTTGCTGTCTGCAGACAACACTCCCATATTAAGTCTTTAGCTTGGTACATGCTGTTAAAGTAGGAGGTTATTTTCAGCTTTACTGTTCAAAACAGAAGATCTGGAGTGGGAGCCTGGAATCCCATGTTGCTAAAACAGTGAAGTGGCAGTGAAGAGTAAACCCAATTTCTCATTTCCTCTTAACAACTCCCCAAGAGCATTTGGTTTCAGTAGTTTTTCTTTAGATACTGATAGTGGATTAATTTAGTTATATTATAAATTAATAAGCCCTCATGGCATTTAACTTAAGTCCTACTTTATTTATTCCTATTGCATTTATTGTCTTTAATGTCAGTGCTGCTGTAAATTGTGGAAATTAATTTTGTGTGTCCTCTGCCCACAATCTCTTGATAGCAAAGTACTACAGGCTGTGCTATAGCGATGACTAAAAATCACTATAACGGAATTGGGATTTTTTTTTGGCAGGCATCTATTTAAGATCAAGAGAATGTTTCTAAAAGACACTGTCATTTATGTGCCTTTTGGGTAGTTATGAATTCTTGGTAATAGATGTTTATGATGTGATCTCTGTCTTAACTGACAGTAAATGCACCAGCTATGAAAAAATTAACTTGGGGTTTTGCATTATAAGAAAACTTATTGAGAGCAGAGGCAGTCAGCCAGTGTGTGGTTTACTCAAATCGAGAGCATTGCCCAATATCGTGCAGTATTGCTAAGCTAATCTAAGTTGTCTGTGTTCAGTGACAACTAAAACCAGAACTCATTACACTTTAGTAATTTGGATTAAAAGCATGAGAAGATTTTATGTCTGCTGAGCAGTTCTGTGGCAGTGCTGGATGTAACCACCTGACTGCTCTTCATCATACTGTGGCTTGTGGATCAGTTAAATGAAAGCTGGTCATACGCGCGCTGCTCAGGCGTCGATGGCATTAGACACGTGGCGTTGCCACTACTTGCTCAGGTTTTTTTGTGTTTGTGGTGACAATAATGAACATGACTCTGGAGCAGGGAGGTCAGGCAACTTAAGAGCAGCTCTTAATTTTAACTTGAACTCCTGAGCAGCATTTGGCTCAAACTGCTTTAATCCCCAGCTCCCTCCTAGGAAGGCAGTGGCCTTTTGGGAAAGCTTTTCTGATCAGCCTCACCTACTTATCTGCAGGCAGTGGAACTACCTGGAAACAGCCAGCCTGAGAAGAAAGCCAGTGGTAAATTCCAAATTTCCTCATTTTTCTCACCATGTTGTCCCCCACTTTGGAGGGAGGATTGCATCCCTCTGAGTGTTTATTTAGGTGCAGCACTTTCTCTCAGACCTTTCTAATTTGTATTATTTTTGTCTGTTCTCCTGGGTAAGAAGGAAGCCAAGACAAAGTAGACAAACTAACTGATACACTGTGCGGTTTCATTTCCTTTCTGTTAGAGGAGAATAGTGCTAGGAAAGCAGCACACTGCAGGAAAGGTGGACTGTCACACTCCCATCTCTAGAGCTTGGCTGCAGCTAGCATCGTCTTGCTGCTCTCTAGAGGCAGCAGTCTGTCTTGATATGCTGGGCAACAGGACACCTTTGAACTCAGCTCTTTAGATCTGTTCTACGTGTGTTACTCTAAGCCAAGGAGAAATCGTCCATGTTCACCAGTCCAAAGCAGGTCTAGCATCATAAACCAAAGGCAAATAGAGTAAGCCTCAATTAAAATAAAAGAGTGGTTGCCCAAGAAGAGATATTAAGTAAAACCCACAAAACAACTTTATCTTGTATCCTGAGCAATGAGTGAAATGGCCGGGCTGAGGAACCATCGACTTTCTCAGGTTGAACAACTGGTGCTGTTTCTGCCAGGAGGCAGCCTGGCTGTGGCTGCTACGTGGCTTCACAAATTCAGAGCACTGATTGCTGTGTCTGTGCCAGTGCTATGGTTTACCAAATGGTTTTTCTGCTTAGCTGCAGCAAAAGGCTCAGAGATGATGCTTAAAGGCTGCTGGCATTCCCCAGTTCGGGGCTTACTGCTGTGGTGGTCCTGTTGTGATGGATCTGGCGTCTTCAACATAATGTATACTGTGGTTTTCAGGTAAAATCAAGTAGTTTTTTCCTTTTCTGAGTAGTCAGCTCCACGGATCTGGTCCAGCTGACTGCATCGTGCGGAATAGATGTCCGAAGCTTTTGATAGTTCTAGATAAAATGTTATTTCCCATTCTGTTCAGCAAGTGCTAAGAGGAGAAAGGAAGATATCCACCGAGCCTAAATCAATAAAAAGTAACACTGAATGATCTTGACAGTGGACATTTTTTTTTCATTTGAAGAAGACTTTAGAGGACAGGCGCTCTGTTCCTGACGGTGACTGATGGATGCGGCTCAGAGTCTAAACAGTAAACTGGCTCTCATATTGATTAAAATGTATTTGCGTACCTTGCTGGGGGAGAAGGGAAAAGTTCGATCTGGTGAGCACAGATGAATTTTCATATGACGATACTGTATGAATGAAACAACTGTTTTCAATATATTTTGGTTTCAGTTTGTATTCCTGGTCCATGGTAAATGAAGTTGTGGTACCTTTAAAAGCAGCTGATTTTCATTTAACACAAGAAGCTGAAGTATGTTTCTCCTCTTAACAGTTTTTTTGCCTTGGAACCAGCATAGTTACTGTCAGATATAAGTTCACTTGAGTTTTGGAGGTACCAGACTGTGCTATAGTGTAAACACAGCTGCTATCGAGTAAAATAGCTTCAGTCTTCTCTAAAGTATACAAGTTCAGTGTTAGTGCAATAATAGATGCTTATTTTATTAACTGTTAGTCTGCCTGTCTGCTTTCTTGGCAAACTAAAACGATAAAGTACACCATGTGCCTGGCCTTCCGTTAATTGATAAATGATGCACATGGAGAGTACTGCTGTAGCTTAATTGAGAAAACCTACATTTTATGGTCACCCAAAGGAATGAATGGAGGGGTTCCTTCCTCAGATTGTAATATGGAAAGAGTACATGTAATGATGTGCAAGCCACGTTATTTATGCTGGTTAAGTTAGTTTATATAACGTGCCTGAATGTTGGGGACAGTTGCAGGTACTTTAAATACAAGCATCTTGTGTTCAGCACTGAATGGGAAACTGGTCAGGAGCAATTAATCAAGTACTAGTGAATGCTGATAGACATAACCCCTTCAAGGGCTTGTCAGTACTGCTGACATCAGGGAAGCAGAGGTAATCATCATCTGTATAGAACTTCTAATTATTTTTATCGCTTGCATTTCCTGTGGATCTTTTCCTAATTAATATAAGTTTTCTTTATTTTTATTTTTTAGCTTATCAAGGACAACTTGCATAAGTTAAACGGCATGATGATACAACTTAGCTGATAAATGCAAACCCCTGCATGGCTGTGCTTATTTCACATAATCTGGGCATAATGGTTCTCTCATCAGAACCAGCTTTAAGGAAACTCCTTCCGTAAATGGATGTCTCTCAGTTCCACAAGTTCTTGGATTAAAAAAGTAAAAGTGCACAGTGGGATTTTATCCATATAATAACTTAAATATAATTTAACTAAAACAGCTCAACTTTGTCTGTGTGCACAATGATTGAAAATGTAGAGCTTGTCTAATATCAGTATTTAACAAGACTGACTTCCCTTGTGCTGGTTGTGAATTGTTTTTTTGATTTTGAAGACTGGTGTGTAAATCTCCTAAAGCTATCTGTAACAGCACTGGTGTTCTCTTCAGTCCACAAGGTATTATATGAATAGGTGGAGCTAGTGGGTGGAAAGAAAGAGGGGGGCTGCTAGGTGGCAGTGAGAAGTTGCTCAGCGCGCACTTTGGTGGGTGGGAAGCATTGCTGCTGAGAGCAAACAATTAGAAGGGGGAAAAAAAGATTTCAAGGCTTCCTGAACATTATTTGGGACTGGTGCTTAAAGAAATCGGTTATTACTGAAAGTGCAGTTAACCTGAAAGTATGATTCAAGCTACTGTTTTACACTCAGAAACTTATTAAAAGCAACTGTGTAGCTCGTAAGTCAGATTGCATTGATCGGTGAAGTCAGTGACAAAGTGTATGCTGTCTTCCCATGGCTTCTCTTGCCATGATGCAGAGGGAGATTTACAGCAGAACGCTCTGCCAGTCTGCTGTAGTGCTCAGTGGCAACCACCTGAAAATTTGCTCAGTGGCTGCAGAACAAGCTCATGTTTATGCCTCTGCTGCACATCCCTTCTCAGCAAAAATAGGGTCACTGAGCTGTGTGCTGTGCTGCTTCAGGTGCTGGTGTTGCAAGTTAATTCCTGCTTGAGAAGTTTTGGGAGTTCACGTAAATTAAGAATGTAAACATTTTTTATTCTGAGCTCCATAGTTTCTAGTCTGTGCTTAAATATTTCTTACAACTGTCGGAATGGAGCCGTTGCTCCATCGTACTGTACCATGCACAACGGGCATTATTGCCCCAACAGATCGCAGAGCGTACACATTGTATGATAGCCAGGATGATGTGACACTAATAGGTTTATAAATAACTGAAGTTATGAAATCTCATTCATCTTTGCTGTTAGAATTGAGTGCTGTACCTGACTGGAAAGACGAAGGGGGTAGTAGTTGCTTATAAGTCTCATAAATAGGGGGAGTTTTACCCATGGTCTCTAGTTTGGTTTTGCTGCGTGAGTTTGCCCCAGTGGAAAGTTTAGTGTGGGGTAGGGATGAATGAGTGGGTGTGGAGCTGCCTTTTTGGGAGTAGTGCAGCCTTATTCTGGTTTAGTTATGCGTGAAACTATAGCCAAGTTGTAAAGAATGCTTCCAAGTCTTTTAGAAACAGGTAGGGGGTACAGTCTAGAAGCAAACATTTTTTTGAGATACGTTTCCTTGTTCCATGTTGAGGCTGAGCCCTGAGGAGCTGTCATTCTCAAGAAAAGCCTGCCCTTTTCTTCCAGGTTCCTCCTCTTTCTGTAACATCAAAGGTTCTTGTAGCACATGTTGAGGCAAGAACTTACTTGGGCATGAACTGTTAGCGCTTTGATTTCTGCTGTCTTTCGTTGTTACTTGTTTGAGGAGGCACGGGGCAGGTGGAAGGTTTTTTGTGATGTGGACCCAGGGTCAGCATGATGTCCACTGTTTCTTCACTGAATCCAGGTATGGAGATGAACAAAGCAATTACAAGACTCTCCCTGTTCATGTTGGGGTATTTTGAATCAGAAGCGTGAGACAGCTCTCTGCGTTTTCACTTCCCTCACACGCTAAAAATCTAAACTCTCTCTCATCTTCATCTGAAAGTCAGTGGTAGACTGAAATAAAATTTAGGAAGGGAAGAGGACAGCTCTGAAAAATGTATGTTTATTCCAGTTTTCTCCCTCATGCTGATTTCTAAGAGGCAAACTCCCTCTCCTACTCTTTTCCCCTTTTCTCCTCTTCAGAAGCCGTCCTTTTCAAGTTCTGGTGCTTGAGAGCTGAGAGTGTGAATCACATTGAGCACGTCCCCAGCCTTGTGGGTTGCTCTGAGCCAGCATAAAGCCATGATGTGTACAGCCAGTTTGGGCCAGAAACAGCCAGTAGATTTTTTTTTTTTTAATTTCTTCTCAGTAACTGAATTTTATCACGGTAACTGACATACTAATGAACTAACTTGTAATTAATGTCAATGAAAATTTAACTCAGTTGTTATTTAAATAATGTAGTAATCTGGGTAGCAGCATGTGTGGGGTTTCATACCATCATGCAGTGAAGACAGAATGTGGAAAGTTAAAGATGAAACAGTAAAAATCATTGAAAGCTGACAATTTAGGAGGCTGTGAGAAGTATTTACAGTGTTTATTGTAGTAATGAATGCTGTAGAGTTCATGGATGCAGGAAATGAGTAAGCTCTTTGGGATGTTGGTCTCAGAGCCTTTTCTCACATCACAGAGGTACAGTGCGATGGATTTGTTTGGCTGAAGTGAAGAAAGGTTTTGAGTCCTGAAGGAAACTGGGTATGTGGACCTAGGGTGGCTATTGCATGGGGAAGAGCAAGAGTTTTTGTTTGGTCTTTGTTTTACTAAGAGTTTGACAGAATGAGACCTGTGTAGGCAACATTTTTTTTTTTTTTTAATATATGTAATTTTATTTTCTTTTATTTTCTTTTACTTTATTTTTCCCTACATTCTTTAGATCTAGGAAGTGCTCACTTTCACCCTGAAGTGCCAGTAAGTGGGCCTTGTAGGGCAGGAATTTTAAGTATAGAAGATATTTGCTGCAACAAGGTGTTGTAGGTCAGTAAAATAAATTACCAAGTCTTTTGCTAAAGCATTTGATATGCTTGGTCCCCAACTCCTTCATGGAAATCTCTGGACCAACTAGTTAACGTTTCTAGAGAAAATTTTGTTTCTGACGCAACTGAATATTTTCTAGGTGCTTATTCTTTCTTTCACCTTTTGTTTCTCTGATCATTAGGACAACATTGCAGTGATTGCTTTTACTGACCCCCTGTTTTCCCTCTCCCTTCTCTGGCTCCCCCTGTCCCCAATTTTGTGTGTATCATGGGAAAGAGCCTAACACTCTTTCCTTCTCGAGGCTTTTCTTATCAAATTTAAGCTTTTGAGGCATACTGTATATGATATAATGCTTCTGTGGTCAGGGAATTGGATGGTGCTAAAAATGGTGTTTTTCTTGTCTGAGAAATATTCTGGTGTTCCCACTTTTGAATGCAAACAAAACTGAGCGTGAAACAGTGCTGTCTCCAAAGCAATAGTCAATCTCCACAATCAAAAATGTTGAAAAAGTAACTAGTACCATTAAATGAGCACATGCAGAAGATAACATTTGAAATCCCATGGTCTGGAAAGAAAGACCGCTCAGAATCTGCCTTGCTCAAGATTTCAGAGTAAGGTTTGAACAAGAAAAGCTCCTGATCTCCCTTACCCATTGTTTTTGCAGCATATGAACTGCAAACGTACATTTTTGTACCTTCTGGCCTTCAGCGTTGCATTGCTCTGCAAAGCTGCAAGAGCACTGGGTTTTTTTAACTAAAGTGCTTTCTTAGTAATACCAGGTCCAAAGCTGCCATGTGGGTAGGCTTTAGCCTTCCAGTTTCTGAATACATCTTTTTGACCTGCTTGGTACAAGCCCATTCTTTGTGGGGTCCTCCACAAGTTGGTCCTCTTTCTCCTTTGGAAATCCTTGCTCCAACATAAAGGCTGGTTTGCTGTGATGTCTGATCTCCCTTACCTCCACAGCACTGTTTTCCTCTCCTTCCCATTTGGATAGGTTGCATTTTAGAGAGCTACAAGTTACGATCTTGCTTTGCTTGGCAGGTTAGGAGTCTCAATGCAGTTCACTGCCACCGTAACCTTCCTGTGGCTCATCAGTGTCTTCACCTTTGCCTTCTTGCCTTGAGCACTTGGACTTCGAAAAAATAGCCTGTCCTCCTATGGCAAAGCCTCCTTTACCTTCTGTCCAAGAATTAAAATTAGTATGACTCTGGGAATTGGTGGACACTTCTTAAAGTGCAAGATGCCATTTTTCTGTGGAAAAGAAACAGCTTGCACAGATAATCTACAGCATAAAGCTATGAAATAAGTTCTGCAAAATTAAAATTCAGGTGGGGGTTATGCAGATTGCCTTATTTGAATATTTAAATCTTCTGTAGCTTTTTGATGACTGCTTTATCATTGTTTTCCATATATATGCAATGATGCTCATTTACAGCCTTCTCCAATCAGTTATACAGCAAATACCACTGCTATAAATAAAATGTCATTTGCAGGAGACAGAGTTTTGTAAGTTAAATGAGGAAGAAATGTTCCCTTTGAAGAAATGTTAGCCGTGGTCAGTTGGTCAGGATTTTCTCTATAGGATCATTTAAAAGGAGTGGTTGAAACGTACATTTTTCTATTCCTTTTTTTCCCTGATACTAGGTAAGGAGTACTTTTTTTTTTGGTAGTGTTTCAGAAAGGTTGTCTAAAAGTGAAAAAACGCCTCAATGTTGTTTCATGTTGCAGCTCAGTCAGTGTAGTGGTTGGCTCTCAGAAAGGAGCAGTGCTGTTTGTCACCGTCCTTGGCCGTGCAGTTGCACCCTCCTCTGCCATGGCTGCTGTCCTAATCCTGCAGTGAGCTCTTTCTTCTCTTGAACAGAAAACTGATTGCACTCTTGTTTTTTCTTCTTCTTTTTGTTTTCTTGGTCAGATCAAGCTTTGACTTTTGCTTCTGCACTGTCTACTAAATAATTCAGATACTTCTGTCTAGTTATTCAGTATCACTGGCTTTGCTGTTAGCATTTGAGCAGTGTCAGTAAAATCACATTTGTCACCATTGGGGAAGAATACACTTATTTTTGCTGTTACAATCTGAAGCACCATTAGTGTCTGACAGATACACTACTTCATCAGCTCATACAGCCATACATCGGACTGCTGAGCTGCTTCTGATCCTGATTCCACCGTGGGCTTTCCTGCACCTGCAGGGAAATCATGTAACCTTGTCTGCAGTTTTATCATTTCTTGTGGGAGTGACAGGTCCTACACTGGGCTGGTGAATCTTGTTGAATCAGTTTTAAAGTAACCTAGGTTAGATTAGTTCGGGGTGATTATACTCAAGACTTTCTACTTCTACAGGGACCGTGACATTTCATCAGCGATGCTATCTTTGGAAGATATGGAGCAGCTCAGGTCAGAATGTATCTCACGGTAACAGTGCTGTAGTTGTTTAAGAGTGCACAGGAAACCTATAAAACAGGTTGAGGATCAAAGTAAAGATCTGACTGCCAAACTCAAACTGCAGAGGACTTTTTTTGAGCAGTTGGTGGAGGTTAGGATGTAGGATAACCTGCCACCAACACTCTTTGTTAAGGGATCTTTAAATATGCATTGTAGAAAGTTGAATTTTGCCTCATCTAGGATTTCTGACTTGAGGTGGCAATTTTTACTCAAATAGTTGAGTTGGAAAGTGAGTATATTTAATAAAAACGGCATTAGAAATTCTTATATTCGCATTTGGAGACGTGAGCAAAGGGACATAGCATTTGAGATGCGTTCCCCATTGGCTCCCATGCATGGCAAAATCATCCCCCCTGTTTTAAGACCGTAATTCACAGTCACGTTTTTGCTTTTAAATTAGGGAATGCCTGTGAGTAGAAGATCACTATAGTCCTGTCAAGGTCTAACATTTGGATGGTATACAGGTAGCATGCTTTGAATTGATGCTTGAGCTGCTCTACTAGGGGAAAGAGAAGAGAGCATGTGCTTATGGAAGAAGTGAAACCTGCTACTGTTTAATTTTCTGTGCTACTGGTGTTTCTGTACTGAGCTAGTAGTGGACTTTGTGAAGAGTGGGTCAGTCACAGATTGCAGGAGCTGCGAGGGAGAGGAAGGGGGTGTCCTCACTGCTCCTTGGCCCCAAGCTGACTTAGTGCAGGGTGCTGAGAGCTCTTCTTGTGGTGAACTGTTAGCAGGGGAAGGTGATACCTTCGTGTTCAACTGCTACAAATGTCTGCTCCATCCTGAGATGTTGATCCTCTTTCTCCTTGTGTGGTATCATCATGAAATCGGTGACGCTGCACATGAGGCAGCGTGTGCTTTGCTGGGCCCCAGGGAGGAACAGCAGTGGCTGGAAGGAGGAGTGGAGGTGCAGCCCTGCTCGGAGACTGTCCTGTGCTGCAGAGCAGGAGGGGTACTTGCACTCTGCTGGCTCCGAGGAGCGGGTGGGGAGAGGGGAGTGCAGAGCAGGCCTGTTGCAGATGCTGTGATAGTGCTGGCACCTCCTGTCTGCAGCACTATTTGGTAGCATTCCAGTACTTCTATGGTAATGAGACATTGCCTTTCACGGTAATGAAACAGTGATATTTAAGCTATGAAAATAAAAACCTGAGGCATAGAAGTCCTGAAGTGATGCTGAACTCTGAAACGTGGCTTTGTGAAGAAAATGACACAACAGGCCTGGAGTCATGACTCTTGAACGTTTGTAGTCTCATTTACTCTCAGGTTTCATCTGAAATGAAAAACTGCTTATTAGCATTTCTGAAAGCAAGGCCTGAGTGCTGATGGTCTTGATGATGAGGTGGCTTTGTAGAGTGTGTTAAATGAGTGTTGGGTGTGGTTGTCACTTTTTAAAATCCTCCTTCCGTTTATCACTTCCCAAATGTATTAGTTCCAGCACTTGAATTCACTTGGTATGTTGAGGCTTACTTCTTGATAGTAGGTAGCACAAGAGTCCTTGCTAGGGAAAATGATACTCTGTTTCACTTGCCAAAGACAACTTCTGCAACCACAGCCTTTCCCTGTTTTATTTCCCTGTTCTGTGACGTGGGCTGGCTACCCAGCAGTAAGTTAATTTCTTCATAAGGAAAATTACGAGTTCAGAGTCTGTTCTGATCCAGCTTGATGTGTTACGATGACTGCTTTTGATAAAACTGTGTCCTCTTTGCTTCTGCAGCTTTTATTTGCAATCATGGGGGTTTTTTAGTGCCACTGCTTGTTAAAATAAGGTTTTCCGTCTGTCGGACAGCAGTTTGATTTGCAGTTGCATCTGTCTATATAGACTATATGTTCAAGTACCATTAGTGTGCATAAAAACAAATAGAGATTTGTCGTTAAGGTTTTTTTAAATTGAAATTATTTAAACTTGAATTATTTAAATTGAAATTACATAGTAGCAAAACTACAAACTTTAAAACCAGGTATTTTCATCTTAATTTTCACTCTAGCCTGCCATTGACAATTTGACTAATAGGGGTTAGTTGTTTGCTCAGGGAAGTAAGCCTGACACTCCCTGTCTGTAAGAAGTATGAATGAGATGCCACTCCCTTTGTTGTCCCCTAATACCACTGCCAATATTTGAAAAACAGGAACCTAAAGTTAGACCAAGAAGTCTATTTTTAAACCCAAATCTAGGAGATTGGCTATAGTTTCACAGGTGGTATGCACCAAAGAGCACAGGTTGTGTTGGAGACGTGTTGGGAGTTCCTGCTTGCTCAAGGAAAATGGGATCTATATAACTAGACGTCAATGTGTTGATAAATAAGTTTAGCTCCTGACCTTTGAACTTCTGTGTTGGTGGGGTGGAGAGTGTCCTTGGGAATAAATGTCCTTGGTGTTAAACTGGGCTTTATTGTGGATCTCAAATGTCTGGAGATGGTGTGAGCCCTCACTGGCTGATGGGGTCTGTTTGTCTGGTTTTGTTGGCATTTGAGGGAGAGTTGCCCTTTCTGTGTGTAGCTCATGGTTTAGGAGCTCTTCTGAGAAATGGGTGTAATATATTACCTTTTTCTGTATCGTGTACTATTTCAGTGACATGACAAAGGAAGGAAGCAAGTAGGAGTATGCTTTTACATATTAAAAGCATTTTATATGATTGACTTTTTTTAAAATGTCATATTTGCAAAGTACCTTCCTTCCCCCTCCACTTCTCCTGTAATTGTATTGTCTGCAGTGGTGACATCCATTTGGTGGTTCTGTGGAATAGGAGTTCAATTTCAAAAAAGGATTTGGAAGATAGTGCAGGGGTTTTTCCCTTTACATGACTTAAGTGCTGAGCCAAGTTTTATTCAAAGACTTTCCTATAACGTATGCACCGAATATGAGTCGGCAAAGAGGACTTGTTTGAATAAATAGAGCCTCTTAGCAGTATTATGGAGGTATTTATTTTAACTTCATTAAGACTGCATTGACCTTCATATTTTATCTGCAGGACTGACCTCCTTCATGCATTGAAATTAGTTTCCAAATCTGGTGTGCTAACAGATGAATTTTTGCAGATTTCTCCAGTAATTTTCATGTTTTGGGCACTTACAGATGAATTTTTATCTTTGTTAATTGCCTAAAATATGTGCAGTGAATGTACTTTTTGGTTTAAAACACCTGTCTCTCACATAGTGGGTAGCTGAGTACTGTATCCTTAATTATGTTCATCCATTGGTGCTTTGTCTTCTGCTACTTAGCAATGGAAGTGCTCTTCCTTGAGACCATGGAAAGGGCGTGATTTTGTTTTTTCTTTTGGAGCTAATAGTTGTTAAGTGCTTATGCGGTCCACTTTGCCACCTGTAGCTCTCCACAGGTTACTCTCTAGGGCTCTGTACTGCAGATCTCAAATCTTGGCATTGGCTCAGAGTTGTCTCTTGAACAGCATCTGAGTGAGTTCTGTGTGTTTTTATTTCAAGCCAGAAGAATGAGACTGGTGGTGACTCTGACAAAAAGTTTAATCATTTCACGTAAAAAGTCTAAACCAGGATACTGTACCCATTTATGTAATGTAGTTACCGTGGGGAAGCTGAGAAACCAGATATTTCATAGTGCTGTTTGTGGTAGTGTAGACTTCAACTTCAAGGCTACTCAAACTAAGATTAAAGGGTCCCGTAAGCTGATGGCTGGTATGTTGCTGCTGGCAGTTTAACTCTTGCGTATCACTTTCTGTTGGGCAGCCATCCATATCACATCATTATGTCATGTGGGATTCGATATTTAAATGCCCTAGGGATTCAGAAGTAGAGGTAGGAGTCATTTTCTTTCCATTTGAGCACTCTATTTTATCTCACCATGAATTATACTACATGTTACTGGCACAATATTTACTCGTTCGTGCTGCCTGTCTTTATACAGAGGATAAGAAGTTGCCGAACTGTTGTCTGGGACTTGAGAGCAGCAGGAACTTCACGTTTTTCCTTCATCTTCTATCCAACTTGTAACTTCAGGCAATTGTATTCATGCTATAGGATATGTAATAAAAAGTCGACAATGAAAACAGAGCAGTCTGCTCTGTCTGGTTTCTTTATTTGGATGATAACCCCCTCTATTCTTGTAGTCTGTGTGCTGTAGAAGGTAGATGGAGAAAGCAGAATAATGCTGGAGATTTTGCATTTAAAAACCAAAACCAAACCTGAATGACTTGGCAAAAAAACCCGCTATCTTAAATGTTGAAGAATCAAACCAAGCAATTCTTAATAGCTTCTATTTGCAGCCAGTTATAAATCACAAAGGAACTTTTTGGGACACCCTGTTGTGTGTTGTTCCCCTGTCAAGTGAATGATCCAGCTGTCCAGTGGCATCTGAATTAGCTGGGAAAGGATCCATGACTTTTACATTCTCACCTGGACTTAAGGTGTAGTCTCATGGAAATTGCTTTACCAGCTGTGTAGTGCACCACAGGTTGTAAAGACAGATCTCGTAATTTGTTGAGCTAGACCTGACTGTTTCAACATTTATTAACCAGACTTTCCAGTTTTAGGTGTGTTACATGTATAGTCAGGCATATCCAGGCAGTAAGTCAAATCATGGAAGCAACTGGACTTCAGGCAGGGGTTGGGATTGGAAAACTGGCATAAATTGACATAACCTAAATGAAAGAAGATAAACACCACATATTGTATCAGCAGAATTGTGTTAAATAAATTATTTTTTGTTGGTTTTTTTATGTTGTACGAGTAGCTCTAATAAAAGGTTGAGTTAAAGGTACGAGCATTGGTCCCATTTTGTGACAAAACAGACTCTCCTTTTCTCTGGTAAATACTTTTACGCCAATAAAAATGCACATTCACAGACAACATTTCCACGTTTTAAAGGCAGAAAGGATTGTCAGGCTGCAACCTTTCAATCTGCTGTGAGGTTTTTGTTTATTCGTCTGCATAATGCCAGCAACTTGCTGTATTTAACCTGGCATAAGGGGCTCTGACGTAAGTTTGCTAGCGAGGCAAGCTGTGTCTACATCAGCTGTGTGCTGGGCAGGCAGTGATGGGACCCTCCGCCCGTCCTGCAGCTGGCTGTGATGACCCAACCGCCTCTGTCAGCGATGCAGGCTGGGGTGCTGGAAGTGCGTTTGCTTTGCTGTAGGCGGGGTAAGGGCTCTGCTAGAGGGACAGGGACAGGGAGCGCAGCGGGGGCACCGCTATGTAAGTGCATTATACGTATACCTGTCTGACTTCTGAAGGTGTCTGCGCATGAAGAAGCAATGATTTAAAAGTCTGTAAATAACTTTGGGGTTACACACACAGAGCAGTGTGTGCCGGTGTTCTGCCTGCTTTGTTTGTGGGCACTGGGCAAACCCTGGGAAGCTGTCGTAAACAGAGGCTTTTTTTAGTAAACCCTTGGAATAAAAAATGTTTATTATTGCAATGGACTGTAGTAGTGCAGGCTGGCTAACCTCCCCTGCAGAGGTGCTTGCAGTCCTGTAGTTACTTGCATTTGGAAGGTATGGAACAGGCTCCGGAACGACACGACTTACTGTAAGCTATTGATGGTTACGTTTTGGATTCTGCAGAGCATATCCTTTGCCCCTTTTCTATTTTCTGAGAATTTCTTTGGTAATGTAAGAACATGAGGTGTGTTCTTCGAATGCGGTTCTCTTGAGGAGTCGCAGTGTTGCTGTTGCAATGGAAGGGATGAACAACTTCGAGTTCTCTTCTGCTAAAATAGATTTAATAGACCTGGCAGGGAAATGGAAGGGTGGAACTGTTATGAGTACCAGTCAGTGAGGAGGGATTGCAGTGCAGGTGTGATAGAGGAATATACTAAGTTTTAATAATTAATCTAACTCTGGTGATAGTAGTTCCTATTTGCATATATATACATATATAATCTTCACGTTCAATGGGTTTTGTTCTCAGAGGCCATACAGAAGCTGTTCAGATAAGAGTACTCAAGCATGCTCTCGGCAGGCAAAAAGATGAAAGGGATTGCAGGAATCCTGTGCCATGTCTCCAGGAAAGCTTCCTTTGCAGAGGGTGGGAGTCAAGTGTTAAGATTAACACAATTTTTGTCCTTGCAAGGACAAAGCCCAATTAAGTTGACAAGAGTAGAGGGTTAGTAGAGAGAGATTTGAGGGGTTGAAACTTCAGAAAATTTGAACACTTTTGATGAAATAGCAATTTCTCATGAAGGATGGTTGGTTGTTGGTTACTACCGCTGTCCTTAGACAGAACGTAACTACGTAAGGCAAAGTCTTCAGCCAGAGCTGCTGAAGAAGGGTTGGTCACTAGGACAGTGCACCTGTAGCCTGTTAGAAAAGAATAAAATGGTACGATTTGACTGTAAGAGACAGGTTAGAGGATAGCAGGTGGTGGTAAACTCAGACTAGATTTGGTTACAGTTGGTCTAGCAACTGCAAAAAGTGTGGAAACACAGCTACCCCTGTTATTTATTTTTTAAATATAGGAATAATATAGGAAGATTTTGCTTTTGTTTTGGAGCACCCAATATGTTATCAAGATGGCCTAAAGAAAATGTTGATGATCATACCTACAATAAAGGGTGATTCAATCTTCTGTTTATTTTTGATAAATCCTTACAAAAGCAATCAAATGAGCTCCTGTTTACAGACCCACTGTTCCATATGTGTGTGTAAAAATAATGCTTTAAAGTACTGCAAGTCAGCCAAAGGTTTCTGTTCTCCGCGTTGGACAGGATAATTTCTTCAGCAGCTGTGACTTTAATGAAATAGGCAGTGTTTTTATTACTTTGTTCTAGAAGCATCAAACTTTATTTTGCCTATCTGTAGTCTACTTTCTGGGCCTTGCAGGGCTGTCTTGGAAAGATTTGGAGTGTGCTAACAGTGCTGAGCCAAGGTCTTTGTGGGCAGGTAGTTTTCTTTCCTGCAGAAGCCACTGAAATTGATTTTTGCAGAACAGCAGTTAAAATGGCTTGAAAAATTGGAATTCCAGCAGAAATTGGAGATTGTGAGAAGTCTGCCACTTTGTCTTTTGTTTGTGGAGGGTCAGATACTAGGAAGGTATATGCTTGTGAAATACTTTGTTTATACAACTGAAAGTTAGAAAATATCTAGGTGTTATCCAGGCTTCCAACTGTTAGTGACTAAATAAGAGAAGACAAAATTACAAGAAAGGTCTTAAACCCTATTTTGACTCTAAAAGGCTTAGAGAACTAGGAGCTTGCGTGAAGTATAGGACTTTGGAGAACCTTTCTTGGAGAAGTAGGACCTCTGTTGAGGGTTCCAGCAGGGAGAATGACAGGAGGATGGGGCAAGAGGGGAAGATGTAGAAGTACGTATGTATTTGCTTCCCAAGAAAATAATTTGAATATCCTGTCTGACAGCTGTGTGCTGTCCTTCTGGTGCTGTGGGTATGGAAGAACAGTTAATGGGCGCTTAGAGAAGCAGTGGTGGGGTTGCTGAGTCGCAAAACACAAGAAGCGAGAATCGTACTCCATGTGGCAGGTTAGACAGAGGCTGTTTTTGTGCCTGCCCTGCTCTTGCATGGTGTGAATGGAGTTAAAAAATCCTCGAGTGGGGGAGAGGAGAGCGAGCAAAGCATTGGCGGCTTGCACGCTCCTGTGGCAGTGCGGCTTTGTGGGGTTTTGGTGAGTTGCTTATCCAACTGTAGCAGAAGTGATCATGCAGACATTTGCTGATCTGTGAATTTTAAACAGTTCCTTACCATCACAGATATTAAAGATTTCTTACACTGAATGCTGTTCTGAATATTCGTTTGCTTTGCCTCTCTCAGTCCTGATTTCAAGGGTGAGATTTTTTTCAAAGGAGGCAAATATCTGCCGTTGTGCCCTGATGGAGATGGTTGCTGATTTGCTATGGCAGGTAATCAGCTGTATCCTTCCACTGAGTTGGCAGCAGTGTCTAGCCAGAGTCTCTGACATTTTGTCCCAAAAGGATATGGCTGTTTTAAGGAAATGTACTGACCCTAATTTGGGGGGTTTGGGTGTTTCTGTACTGCGAGTGCATTGCTACAAAAGAGTGAATGAAACTTGCACTGAATAGCTTGAAAGTTAATTTTCTCCAGCGCTGTTGATTTTGGTTCTGATTGAGAAATTTGCTTCCTAGGTATCTTACTTTTTTTGTGCTGAAAATACTAAGTAATGGTACTCCGAACTACTGTGATACAAAACTCACCAGTATACCTGTAATGGATTTCATAAAAATGTTTATGAGGAATCAAGTGCTACGCATTGTAAGTGGACCTAAAATAAAGTTGGCTCCTACCCAAGTAGTTTATTATGTTGGGTTCTGTTTGTGCCATAGAATTTTATTTTTTTTAAATGAATTCTACTGGAATTTAAAGCTCTTTAGCTTAAGTTGTCATCCTAGACGGTCTTTACCTTTTTTTTAACTTTCTCCTAACAGTGATGGGCTGGCAGAGACTCAGTCAGGCTGGGTGGAGTTTCTTTGTCCTAGGAGAGGGTGCAAATGTGTTTTCCAAAGGCCTGATGTTCTCCGCCTGGCTTATCTCCTAGGGTAAAAGCCCCTGCGCAACTGCATTTTGGCTAGCTTAGGTCTGCTTATATGTTGATAAGGTGTGTGGCCTGCAAGTACCCAGTTGCATACAAATCTTGATTCGAACATGCCCCCCTTCTCCCCTGGAGCCACTATCTCATCTTCTTGCAGCAAAAGCGGCAGCTGATGCCTATATTCATGATTGACTGTAGTGGTGTTAGATTAGGAAAAAGGTTAAAAAAAGCTTTAAGTTGTTTTTTGCAGGCTGTGGAAATTGCTTATTTCTGCAGTAATAATAAAAGCAGAGGACAAGTGAGCATCTGGAACCAGCCGCAGGCTGTAACTGCAGTTGCACACGGCAGCATCAGGAATAAGGCTTGAGAGGGTCTGTGCCCCTGCGTTTCAGAGCTCTGTCCACTGCAGCAGTAGGATTGGGTCCACTGGCAGGTAGTGTTGGTGCAGAGTCTTCTCTCTGTGAAGGAAAAGTCTCTCCTTCCAGCTAATTTTGTCATAAGAGTTCTAGATCTTAACTACAGAAGAGCCTTTATGATGAACTTGTGCATTAGTAAGATGAATTGGGAATATTCACTGAAAGGGTCACTGAGTTAAAATGTACAAGGAAGCACAGGAACGACTGGTTGTTTCCTGTTTATAAGCGTACACTGGGAAAGGGTTGCTGCTGCTGCTGGGCACTCGTGTGTACCCGTTTTGTACTTCGCATTGTTCTTCCTGAATGTTTTTCAGACAGAAGTTTGTAGTAGAGGGGTACTTTTGTCCTGAATATTTTTTCTTTCTGAAATGCCAACAAGAATCTCCACTGCAAACACTGGACTTAATTAGAAGATGTGCTGAACAGGGCACTGTTTATGCCATAGCTGTGAGTCCTACAATAAAGTATTTGTTACAGAAAGTCTTTAGATGAAGTGCATGTGCCATCTCCCCTCATAGGAAACACATAGTATTTCCTTGAAGTGAAAAAGCACAGGTATATGTGTGAACGGCATGTGAAGCATGATAACCAAGAGGACATTTACCCCCTCTCCTCCCTCCTCCAGAGTATGGTCCAAGAATAACAAAAAAGACCTTTACCTTTCCTTGTTGTGTTAGCAGTAGATTTATCTTGGTATTCAGTGGCAGAGTTGTAGGTTTCAGGCACTGAAGAACCCCTTCCCTGCTCTGACAGACCTCTGCAACAGGTTTTCCTCCCACCTGTGCAGAGTGAAGCTCTATATGGTAGACACAGGGTTTTGAAATAGGTTTTGCTGGATGCCATTGCATGAAGGAGTTTGCTGAAACCTGATCCTTTCTGTAGCTTCTTCCCCAGTCTGTAGGGGTGTCTCATGTCCCCATTGTCTCATGTGCCTTTGTTTTAAAATAATATTAAGCCTCAGACACCAGCTGATTTACTTTAATTCAACATCCAACTTATGTTTGATTTCTTTTCATATTCAAGTGAGCCATCTGGCTTTAATGAACTGTAACTGTTTTTAATGCTGCCTCCAGTTGCTAACATCTGAATATTTCATGTGTTGAAAGGAGGTTTGAAATGCAGAAGTGAGACTGAAGAGTCCAAAGTATTTCCAAATCAGCTCTGTTCCAGCAGCACTTATGCTCCCCTCCCCTTGAGATTTATCAAAAGATAATCTTCGGGGTGCCAGACTGTAAGCATCAGCCATGGCGGGTGCTAATTACAAGTACTCTCAATTTTGTGTACATAAAACACCAGAGCTGCTTATGAAATCCTGAATAACTATCCAACTTGACTTGGGCAGAATATCAATCAACTTCAACAGGAGCTGCCAGTATTTGGCATCTTTTAAATAAACAGCCTCTTTGGTGTTTGGTTTTGGGGGCGGCAGGAAGGGTGTCTTAAATATTTCCATGTTGCAAAAAAAGATGAAGTTAGTTTTACATCACCTAGTTTAGTTATAGAAGTTAATTGAGAGCTTGATCCCATAAACTGAAAATATCTTAATTGCAATTAAATTCTGAGGGTACTTTGCCAGGGCTGCAGTATTAGAAACCAGTGGCATATCCCCAGATTTGTTGGACTACATGCTTCGCTTGGCATTTTTCACAGCCTTGCCTTTGTTTTGGCTTAGCAGTGTGACAGCTGATAGACTTACGATAGGCCATTACCAAGAAATACTTTGATTAATGATTAAAAAGTATTTTGTTGGTTAGTTCTTCGCTGTGTGCCAAGCATCATGCAGGTTGCCAGTGACATCATCGTCCAGCATTACTTCATAAAGGATAGAATAAATGGAAGCTTAGACTGTCAGTCTACAGAAGGAAAGTCTTCAGAGAGGGTAGGCTGGGAACATGTGTTAGCTTACCCTACACTGCTTTGTCCTGAGAGCATGGAAGAAGTATATAAGCAACCAGTGGAGATTGATAGAGATTGATACCTGTGCCTAATTTCTCAGTAACTTTCTCATACAGACAGAGCTGAATTGGGAGTTAACTTGTGACCTTGTAGGTGTATGCTGAGCACAGTTGTTCTGAGCTGGAGAGGAGCAGGTTAGAAGCAGTGTAGCAGAAATGGGCAGCTGAGTTCCCTTCCAGATGCATTTCTGAAGCTGTAATGAATAAAACCATATTAATACCTTGTACACAGTAGATTTTTGTGGCATTAAGCTACCATTCAATAGGAGCTCTTAATGATACCTCTTGCTACTCTTAAAAATTTTAATTCTCACATGTAATGAAAATTTTTAAAGTTGGCTGTATGTTTTTATTGTACTTGAGAACTTCCTACACCACTGAGCACTGTTGGTGGATATTTCTTTTAATTCTGTTCAAGTTTTTTGTTCTATTTGTATGTGAATGAAGCTACCAGTGTTGTGTACAGGAGATTTCAGCCAGGCTCTTCAGTGCTTTGCACTGCAGTTCCCTAAAATTCATGCCAAAAACTGTAGTTTAGTTTACAGTACAACTTTGGCATCTCACTTTCAGTTGAAGTGTAACCGAGTTTGGTTTGACTTGTGTGATATTGCCAGCTAGCGAGCCTGGATGCTCCACAGACATGCTCAGGACGTTTGCAGCCTGCTACACAGCATTTTACAATTAAGCCATGGAAATCCTCCACAAAATGGAATTATGGTACTTTGGGAAGGGTTTTTTTCCCCCCTTTTTTTTCTTTCCAAGTTCTCTGTGTCTAAATGGTGGAGGCATGTCCTGATTAACTTGCTTTGCATGGGAACCATGGGAGCCTGAAGATACTGCTGTCAGCAGGGACAGTGACACTGCCCTTTCCCATCCCAGCCACGGGCGTCTGCCCAGTCCTCATGCCTGGGATTACGGGAGCTGCCTTTTCTGTTCGCTCTGAGAGACTGCTGAGGAACTGGGCAGGCAAGCTGGCAGAAGCAGTCACTCTCCCACCTGAACTTCATTGTAATAGAGCTACTTCTTCAAAATACTTCAATTTTTAACAAATAGACAGATTTTCAAAGGAAAAAACATTTAGTTAGAATTTTTCAGACCACCTGTAGTTCACAAGCCACTTATTTGAATGACAATACAAATGCAACTGCAGCCTGCATAAAGCTACTTAAGGTCTGCTTGCAGTTGTGATGGGATGGAAGATGCTCTTTCAGAGAGAGAAGGGCTGGATAGTGTCTAGTCATTTGTAGTTACTGTGTGTCCGGTCCAGTTATACCTTCAGAAGTGAAATCATGGTTGCACCTTTAGAAGCAGTATCATATTGGAAAAATCTCTCATTTGTGATACTTACTTTGAAGTAAGATTTTTGCATTTCCACCTGCTAGGCAACTTGCATTTCTTACAGATTTGTCCATGCTGTAGAAGAAAAAAAAAAAAAAAAAAAAAAAAACCACAAACCAAAATGCTTAAAATACGTTGATTTCTTTAACCTTAAAAAAAAAAAGGACCCTCTCTCAAAACCTCTCTAAGGATTGTCGGGTAGTTTCCACAGACAATATAGGTACAGAAAACTCAAAAAAGTTTAAGACTTTTCAAATGTGTAGGGCTTCCCTTTTTTTAAACCATAGTTATTCAAAAGGTGTTTAAGTGAGAAGTGCAGCCTATGTTTTTTTAAAACCTTATTTTCAGTCCTCTTCATTATTTCTGGTATCTTGCTTAAGAAGAAAAAACAGGTGCTTCCCAGATGTTCAACAAGAATGTAAAGGGAATTTGAAGATTATAATTTTTTTTACAAGAATTTTTAAGCCAGTAATATTGTTTTTGGGGCCCCCTCATGCCCCATCTCATTGATTCATATAAAGTTGTCAGTCAAAGTATGATATTAATAAAGAAACATGTAACCTAGGCTTTTATTTACTATACAACTTTGCTTTAGTGGAGCATTTTGTAAGGGAAAAATACTCGCAGTGCATTGCCAGTGCAGTGAACTAGTAGGCTTGCTTTAGACCTGTCCTTCCTTGGTTTCTACCATTAATAATGAAATAATCACAGAATGGTTGGGGTTGGAAGGGACCTCTGGAGATCATCTTGTCCAACCCCCCTGCTTGAGCAGGTTCACCCAGAGCAGGGTGCACAGGAGCATGTCCAGGCGGGTTTTGAATATTTCCAGAGAAGGAGACTCCACAACCTCTCTGGGCAGTCTGTTCCAGTGCTCTGTCACCCTCACAGTAAAGAAGTTTTTTCTCATATTCAGGTGGAACTTCCTGTGTTCTAATTTGTGCCCATTGCCCCTTGTCCTGTTGTTGGGCACCACTGAGAAGACTCTGGCCCCATCCACTTGTGCCAACCTTTCAGATATTTATAAGCAGTAACAAGATCCCCCCTCAATCTTCTCTTCTCCAGGCTGAACAAACGCAGGTCTCTCAGCCTTTCCTCNCTCAGCAGAGCTACTTTCCAGCAGGTCAACTCCCAGCCTGTACTGGTGCATGGGGTTGTTCCTCTCCAGGTGCGGGGCCTTACACTTGCTTTTGCTGAATTTCATTAGGTTCTCCTTGGCCCAGCTCTGCAGCCTGTCCAGGTCTCACTGGATGGCAGCACAGCCTTCTGGTGTGTCAGCCACTCCTCCCAGTTTTGCATCGTTGGCAAACTTGCTGAGGATACACTCTATCCCTTCGTCCAGGCCATTGATGAATATATTGAACAGAACCGGACCCAATACAGACCCCTGGGGAACACTGCTAGTTACAGACCTCCAACCAGACTCTGTGCCATTGATCACAACCGTCTGAGCTCTGCTGTATAATGATTAAATAATGATTTAATTGTTCATAGGAATAGGTTTGAAAGTTATGGCTTCTCATCACAAAATGTTTAGGAGTGTATTTCTGCTCCCTTCTTTTTTTTTCTCTTCTTTTTTTTCTTAACCTGGTAGGGTTTTTTCTTTTTTTTTTTTTTTTTAACCTAGTAGGTTAGAAAAAAAAGGTTATTTTCGCCTGATACACATCAGGGCAGGAATACCTTCAGCTTGCACAACCATAAAACACTCTGTGTGTGCATGCACATGTGTGTAGTAAAACAAAGGTGTGAAAAACAGCGAGTTTCAGAGCATTTTTTTTACATGTGCCGTTCTCAGATGTTTGGCAGGGCAATAGTTTCTGGTTTGGGGTAACGGAATAAGACATTAAGCAGTTCAGCCATCTACACTTGTACAGCCTCTGTATTTGTAGGGTGGGTTTGTCAAAACAGACTGCAAAATTTTGTCGTCATGCTGTCTCCAATTTGGGGCTCTGTTGGCAGAGATGAGTATTAAGAGAGGAGAGAGGGGCTGTGTCCCTTGGCGGTGAAGGTGGTGCTTAAGAAATTTGATGAGTGGAAGGACTATGTGTTACAGGTAGGCTGGAGTTCTATTGCTTGTTTTTTCTCATAACACAGGATCATAATTTTAGTGTAATGTAGTTAGGAGCAGTCCTCTGCTGCTGTACAGGACTGCTTCTCCTTGAAGAACCATTGGCATGGGTGAAGTCAGTATAGACATCTTTTAAGTATACAGAAAGACAGGTGACTGTACCTGTATTGAATATCTTAAAATATGTTTTACCAGCTAATATACAGTAAAATGAACTGCCATAAAAACCAAAGAAAATTAAGACTGGTAAAATATTATAAAACAAAATTAAAATGAAGTACATATCTTGATTGTATCTTGGTATACAGAGTATTAATTGTTTTTTCCACTTATATAAGAGACAACATTTTGATAATAAATGAGCTACTGTGTCACAGCAGAACAGTTTCACTGGTGTCTTCAAGTCCTATTAAAGTGTTGAAGTGATGACTTCTTGGTTGAAATGTTAGCAATCTAGTATGTTTAAAATGTATACGTATATTTAAACTCTTCTTATAGCCATTCAAGACCAGAGTTGCAAATGGCCTGAAGGCTTGTGGAAAGCAAATGGCTAAAGTATTAGAAATCCACAGCCAGAGCAGAAATTTTGTAAGCCTTATTGTGCTCCTTCTTTGCCAGTATCAGTTTGGCTTTCTTGACTTTAGACATTTTCATTGGTCCGGGTGACAAAGGAGCTGGATTCTTGTTTTGTCTTGTTCCTAAGCCATGACTTGGTTAGTTCCCTGCTTCTTTAGCCTTCTGAAGGGTTGAAGGAGCTTTTGAGAGGGGTGGATTTGTTGGGGGGCTGAAGAGATGTTGAAAGCTTTATAATTGACTTATTTAGGAAATATTTTTTTTCTAGAGTCAGTTTGGTCTGCAGATGAGGGACGTGGAATAGCTAAACATACAGAAACACACTGAGATGCCCTTGTTTGCTTTAAGGTTTTTGGCTTATTGCTGGAGTAATGTTTTTAATGTATCTTAAAAGTAGTTAAAATCCAATAAAGATTTTCTTATCAGTTGTTCATTTCAGGATTCCTTCTTGAATGTCCTGGCTGCCAGTAGAATTGAACGTGGGAGGCAACTCATGACCACGAAACTGTGACAGCCTTGGATTCCCCTGCTTCTGGCTGCTTGAAATAAGCACTGGGCTACTGTGGAGATGAATGGAGAACAGCAGTATGATGCAGGTAATAGTCCGGCTGAGCTCCCTGGCTAACGATTCTCAAAAACCTTGGCAAGCGAGATGGAATAAAGATGAGCACAGTGAATATTTCATAGTGCATGTGTCTGATGCTGTGTACTGTATACAGGGAGAAACTCAAGTTTCAGTGACTGTGGGTTAGATTCTGGCTACAGGGCTTAGGTTTGTTATTGCTCTATTTCAAAAGCAGGGTGTATCGTTGGCTTAAAGAACAAAATCTAACCCACCTTAGTAACTGTGTTTTTGAGAAGCTGTGTCCTTCCTCTCTGTGGTACCACTATGAGATGGGCGTATGAAAAGCTCAGTGGCTTTAACACTACTGTTTTAAGACACTTGTCTGTCAAAGTGGTTAATATTATCTTGTTCTGTCCTTGTGTTCTTAGTATTTTAAGAATTATTTTAAACACAAGGTTGTGCTGCTGGTTTAAAAAGTCAGATAACTGAAGTTGTTTGCTGCCATTGTAATCTGTCCTGTTTTTTTGATGTGCCTTGGTGTGCCCACTTTGATAGGCTTGAGATATCAACTCCTAACCTGCTGCAGAGTGGTATATTATCTGATAAGTTAGCTCAGGTTTTGGTTCACCTTGAAACACCAGGCTGGGAAGAATGTCAGTCTGGGATGGCTGGAGATACTAACAGCTTTCTGAAACAGTTCTGGGATTGTACACTCTTACGGGGGTAGAACCATCCATTTTTCTGACTTGCCTGCCATGGTTTGTTCGTTTTCCTTGAGGAGGGCCCTACCTATAGTGTTGGTACAGTTAATATAAAGTTAATTTTAATTTGTAGTTACCAGTGTAAACAGTTGGATTAGAATTTTATCTGAGTATTACTTTAGTACTTTAGTATGCAAAGTATACTTTGTATATTTACTTTAGTAATTTAGTGCTTTAGCACTTTACTAATACAAAGTATTCCTTTGGTACTTATCCAAGAAGCATCTCTTCTCATAGGGCAATTTACTATTGGTAGTTTTTGTACCTTTATTTTATGGAAGTCTAATTGCTGTCAGTGTTTCTGAAGAAATGTTAAACATTATTTTAATCTACAGTGCTTTTAGCAGAATGCTATCATCTGCTTTATGATGCTGAAATATGCTTTTTGATTATTAATTATAGCCAATCAGTCAAGTTGTTGTCAACATTATATCCTCAAATAAGCAAGAAAAAGCAGCATGCACAAGTATGCAGAATGTCTCCAGGCACATGCGAATACTGTTTCCTCTGCTAGTGGAAACTGCTAACTTCTGTCACATAGTGTAAGAAAGAGAAAAGGCTTTGAGCAGCTGAGAAGAACAGTACAGAGATGTATACATGGTCAGCAATGGGGTGTTCACAGGCTGATAGCACATGCCTCTGTACTAAAACCTTTATTGACATTTTTCCATCTTCCTCAAAAAGTATCAGAGGTCACAGAGTCCTCTCTATGTGCTTTTGGAATAGCTAGGAAGGGTTTGATACTGTCTTGAAATTACTCAACAGCTATTTTCCTGAGCATCTTTTTTGTGCCTGGTTTGAGTACAGGTGGCTGTGAAAAGCAAACAATAATTGAAGAGAGCTTTACTTGCTGAGTTCAGATAGTTTCCAGCAAATGCTACCCATGTAAGCATAAGCACATTGGTTTTGTTGTGCTCTCTGGTATTGTTTCCCGAAGTGCTTTGAGTTAGACCAGTCCCAACCACTACTGGAACATTCCCTTCATATTCTTTGACTGGTGTCATTTTTTCTACTTGATTTTTAGCAGATTCCCCTCTGTCTTTTTGGTTTTTACATACAGGCTCTCTGCCTACAAGAACCCAGAAAGTGGTCAAGGTTGTTGATTGTGATGCTCTCCTGCACTATGAGGGGAAAAGACAACTTTCATTCTTGCCACAGTCTTTCTCAGCTGCTGAAATTCCAACCTGTCTTTATTTATTCATGGCCTTGCAGCTGGTATAGATGGAAAAGATTAACTGTTATTAAATTCAGATTGAAATATATCTAAGTTTCAGGGTGAGAAACCTTTAGGTTAGCCTTAATTAAAGGTCTCACAGACTTCAGCGTGATGTACTTAAATGTCCAATATGACAGTCTTCAACTAAATCACATTAAAGATGCATGAAAATTATTTGCAGTGAGAATTTAACTCGAATCCAAAGATCAAACAGTCTGGTGTAGACTGTTTCCATTGCAGGTTTTTTTAAGGGGTAACGTCCTTAATATTTCACTACCTTCTTGTGTCCAAATGGTACCATTCAGTATTCTTTCTCTTCTCTTTCTCTGTATCAGAGAGCAGCAGGACATAATTCATGGTAAAATTCAGAAAGGAAGAGTTAGTGTTCACAATAATGCTAATAGAAATAGTGGTAAATGGGAAGCGATATACCTACCTAGGAAACTTCTAATATTCTTACAGACAATTTTCTCACCTCCAGAGTGGGTAAGCATTCTCCACAGAACCTCTGTAGGGCATTTCTCAGATTTTACTTGAGAAAATGTTATCTTGATTTGAAAGCTTTACTGACAAAAACTAGTTGTATGGCGAGGCCACAGGGATGAGAATCACATCTGGTTTCTTTCTCCGCCTTTGCCAAAGTTGTGCTTTGCCACTGAGCTATGTGTGGCTCAGTCATCCTGTCTGATATAGAAGAATATGTCTCCATGTAGTAGAAAGCTGAATTCATTTAGGACTTGTAGCAATTACGGATATGGAGGAGAACATACATATATGTACACCCATGCAGCATTAGATTAATAAATTGTGCTTTAGGATTAAATGGATTAAATATGGTTTTGCTTGTTGTCATCTGTCATATTAATTTGCAAGTTTTCTCACAGTAGTGAGAATTTCTGGTGTAAATATCTGAGGTTTTATTGAGTAGTTTGAACTCAGACTGATGAGGACGTTTAATACAGACCTAGGGCCCCTCAGGAATGTAGCTTCATTAAACTGGTCCTCTGTGTATCCCAGGATCTGCTAACCTGTGAGGACGGGGCTGTGCAATAGGGTCTTGCAAAAAATACCAACAGCCTAGATCAAAGGCTTGATTTAAACAGGGCCTGCTCTGCTGTGACTGTCCTGCCAATAAAACCAGAAAAGCGATTGGATTCTGACTCTCAAAGATTTCCAGCTAGCGTGAGCCTTACCAGAGAGGTCGTCCTTCACCACACTCTTGGAGTGTTTCTGCGTTCAGATGTCAAAAAATAGATACTTGATTTCTGAGATTTTTTTATGGTTTATGTAGTCCTATTGAATGCCACAATTAAAGAACTAAGTTACTGCTCTCACTATGAAACCTCATACAGCATTTTTGCTTGGAGCTTTATTCAGTGAGCTTTTCATGTTCCACATTGATTCAGTAAGTGCTGCACTAAATAACCTGGAATGCTGTGGCAGGGCCGCGTATGAGAAGCAGCAGATAGATTTGTTAAATCCTGTAGCTAAGCACAGCCCTCAGCTGTGTCAGCCTCCTAAAGGAAGGAAAGCACCTGAACTCCCCAGCTCTGCATGCTCAGTGGTTGAAGTGCAAGGCTAATCACCTAGTCTCATTTAATTGTAAAACCTTAGTAAAGTGTAAATGCAAGCTGAGTCGAACTTTTATGAATTAATAGAACAGCAAAAGTTCAGGATGCTTTTTTGAAAAATTAAAAAAAAAAATTCCTCTGACTCAACAAAACTCCCTAAAATAAAGCAGGAAGAGTATTAAATTTGCAGTGAGTGTTGGACAGGAATTTGTCTTGGGTTCTTTTTGTTTGTTTGTTTTTTCCCCTATGAAAAACGAGTTGCAAGAGAGCTTCTGGGTGTGCTGGTGCGATTTGGGCACTGTACAGTACAAGGCAGTCTGAGCCCTTCTCACCGCAGAGCAGGCCTGGAAGGAAACAGCTCTTTTGGATATGGAAACATACAGGCTGCAGAGACCGTGGATTAGTGGTGTGACAAAGGACCTGTGGTAACTCTGATCCAGTTGGGAACAGGTTTTAACCATAGTTAGAGGCAAAAGGGTAGCTGGAAGAGCAAGCAAACTGTCTTTCTCAGGAGCTCCTTGTAGCAATTAAGTGGCAACATAAGTTACTAATTGACCCTTTCAGTGTGTTAAGTGACCTGTGCCTCATTTAAGGAGCTTAACTGCCCCTTAGACAGTTATCTGATGATAACACATTATTGAAGACTTGGTGCTGCAAGCAGCTTGGTAAAAAGCATGGCTGGAAAGCCTCAAGATCCGTGCAGTATTCCCAGGTTGAGCTACTTGGCTTTCAAACTTGTAAAAAAGCACAGAGCAGTCACGTTGCTTTATGTTTCTCTTCAAACAGGAATGCATTAGACATTGCAAGCAGTGCTTTTTACATACAAAGTGCTTTTTGGAGTTGGATGAAAGTGGGGTTGTTGCTGCTCTTGAGCAGCTGGGTGCTTTTGAGTGGGAAAGGGTGAGCTGGCTTTCTCTAGGCAGGAGAAAATCAGATGAAGTTCGCTCTTGGTTTTGACTGACCACAGATGTGTTCGAGCTGATGTTTCTTCCCACTTCAGTTCTGCAGCTGTGAACTTAAGTATTTTTATGGTTATATTAAAGTAAAATGCTGGTTTAATGACTTCAGAAATCTTAATCTGTTTTAACAACATTTTGCAATGAAATTATATTTTTCTTAGAATGACTTGCAGCCAAAGCTTTGATCAGCTCCACCCTAATTTGCAAACAGCTGTGGTCTGTGCCTTGTCCTCTCTACTCCCTCAAAAATTTTTAAATAAAATTACTGACTTTTGTCCTTCTCTAGGTCTGTTTCTTCAGTAAGTTAAAAATTATCCCCTAAAAGTGATAGTTATATTCAAGCTCTGAATTTTTTTAGCTCTGAGGTTTATGAAAGGCCAATATAACCAACTGTGGTTGTTTAAAAATAGCAAAATAAAATTGGGTTTGGGAGAGATATGAGCTGCCTTTAAAACAGATACTGTCATCAGCAAACAAAAGCTAACTGAATATACATTTCTAAATTTGGGGAAATGATAATTCCTAGAATTACAATGAAAAGTCAAAGATGAGCTTAACAGTCAGTTTGAAGATAAAATGAACCTGCTTTACACTCAAGACTTGTAGGTTTTTTAGACGATTTAACATAGCTCAGACTTTTGGGCAAATATTTGCCCCTCTCTGTTCAAGGACTAAGAACTGTTGTGGAGCATACTTAGCAGGCTGTCAGCATGTCCACGGGTCTGATAAGGGCATGTAATAGTACTTCGTTCAGTTTTTTGGACATGTAATGTTTCCTACTCAAGCTGCTACTCTTTGAAAGAACAGTTACCACCTGTCCTAAGAAAGGCTTGCGTGTATAGGAAATTTTGGTGTCCTATAACCTTTGCTGAGCTCTTCCCGTGCTTGTGATACACAGAGATTTCTGTTTTCAAATATAAACAAGGTATCAGGTTTCCTGGTACTGAGAGATGGAAATCTCTTGTGCTCATTCATAAAGACAACTATGGTGCAGATGGTAGAATTGGTCTAAAAGTGAAAATGAAAAGCTTTACTTTTATGTCATGTCACTGCCACCCCATTTTGCTACTGAACCTGAAGCTGTAGTTTGTGTGTTGTGGTTAAAAATGCTGCTTACATGAGGTGGGACCCTCCCTAGTCATCCCACACTGTGCCTGCAGGAAAAATGTAATGTGGCTGTGTGTTGAACTGAATAGGGGACCTGAAATCCAACCAGTGTTGGTTGTGGTGTCTTTTCAGCAGAGCGGGTTACGCGTTGGAGAAAGTTGGGAGTAGGAGGGGAGCAGGGAAGTGAGCCAACATCTGAAGGGGAGAATGGGGGCTGGGGGACGGGCTTGAGAATAATAATAGAAAATCTGACTACCTGGTAGTGTGGCTCAGTACAGCTGCTTGCTTCCCTAACGGCCTGAGTGAGTTTTGAACTGTGGCTTGAGTGGTTTTAGCATATTTTTGCTTTAAATGCATCCAGAAATGAGATTTTCTTGGTCTAAAGAAGCTGTTACACCTTATGAGCTGGGGTTTTTTTAAGTGACAAGTTTGAGTGTTCTTGATTTCAGTTGTGTCTTGAGCTGTTTTCTTTAGAACTACCCTGAATCCTTCTCTGTGCCTTTGGTGGTTTATAACATCTAAATAAATACTATATGACTTAAAAAAGAGGAGAGTCATATTTTGATTTTTTTTTAGTCTTTCTTTTCAAACCACTTACTATTGGTATTGCTGTTTCCTGGGTGGTTTTTAATGTAATACACTGATGGTCCGGTGTGCCCGGATTTTTGAGGCTCTTATATTTGTCGATAGAAATACAGAACTCTTCTGCCTATGTTTTCCTCTCGGAAATTGTAAACAATTTGCGTTTTACCAAAATCCTCAGGATCTCACTATTTTTCAGACTAGATCCACCTTAAAGTGCCCTTCACATACAAATAAAGGCTAAATAGTGTTGTCCCTGTGTTGAAATGTATAACGAAGTTCACTGCGCACTTGCATACTCAGTCATTTGGAATTGAAGCGGGTTTTGCTGTCGTTCTTAGTAGCCTAAAACTTAAGCCAACAAGTTGCTAAATAGGAGGTGTTTTGGCTTCTCTTCCAGATGCTGGTTCCAGTGTGGAAGAAATGGAATTCAACTGGGATGAGTATCTAGAAGACACAGGAGCAACTGCAGCCCCCCATGGATCTTTTAAACATGTGAGTAAGGGAGTGTGTGTTTACTTACCATCTCATGTCCTACGTTGTTTTTTTGATACACTGAGTGTTTAGGGTTTCTTTGAATGAGTTGATGCTCTCAACTCTGGAAGACTAACTAGAATCATGTTTCCTAGAGTAACGAGAAATGAGGAATTTCACCTTTTTATTATTGTTTCTTGTCTTTCTCTCTGTACGTAGCAGAGGGTAATCCCATCCACAAGTGCTGAAAGTTAAGGGGCTCCTAGTCTTTTCTGCACCAGAAGATAAGCTTGATTTTTTTTCATAAAGCCCAAACTGGCCAGTCTCTTTCTTCTTTTGGTGATTGCTACTGGACAACTGCTATGGAGGAGCTAGCTTTAGAAAGTTCGTGGTATAGCTCTTAAGCAGCAGAATTCAAATATGCTCTCAAAGAAGGTTTTAATGGTGGCTCTCAAGGAGGCCAAGGAGAAAATAATAGCTCTGCTAAACTTGACTGTAGTTGTCAGAAAACTGATTAGGATAATTGTCTATCACAGGCTTAATGGACAGGATGAAGTCTTGATAAGCCCTTGTCTTTGCCCTTGGATATCTTTAATCAAATGTTTGTTGGCAAAATCCTGGAGTGCACAGTCCCATTGGGTGAGATCTGAATGTGAAGTCTGCCTTCTTGTATGGGGTCATCACTGAAAGTGAGCTGTATAGAGCTGGTTTCCAAACCATTTGGATCTCTTCCAACAATTGAAACACCTTCCAGGCTGCCAGCCTGTATCCTTCTCCAACTCTTTAATAAAGTTACTATTTAATAGTCTTTCAAAGACTGGCTGTGGGTCTTTTACCATGGCAGTGAAGGTAGTGACTTGCGTGTGGCACATTGCTTGGAAAGCACTCCGTGGTGCTCAGCCTTTCAGGTCTGGTATGACCACTTTAAGTACAGGAGACTTAAATCAGCAAGAAAACAAACTGAGGTCTGTTCGTGAAGGATCACAAAGCATTTTGAGTCCAAAGGTAACCTGCAGAAGTGCAAAACATTAAAGAATCTATTAAAATATGGCAGTTGTGTTAGTAGTAAAGGTGTGCGGTAAATGTAGACTTCGCAGAGGCTCTTTCGTACACCGGGCTGTAATTGTAAGCTTTTTGTTCAAAATAAACATTCAGGTATCTCATTTATGAAGGGGAGAGGCCTGTGCTTGCTTTGTTTTTCCTTAATGTACTAAGGTTCTAGCAAGAGCAAGCTTACTCAGAGTGGTGGTCTCCATGCAGCCTGCATTGAGGGAGCAGTATGGAATCAGAGCAACGGCATTTTGTAGTAGTGCAAGGAGTGGTCTGTCTGCTCCTCTGGTGTGGCTTACCTTACGTGATCTCTGCTAAAGAAGCTTGCTATCATAGCTCAGACATTAGACAAACCAATTGTAACGTCAACTTTACGGTGGTGGCCAACTGAATTAACATCGCAGCTATATTTTGTTAATCCGCAGGAGGCACACTTTAAATGACTTTGTTATCCCTGCACTGCACTCTGCCAACTCAGCTGTGTCAAACAAGAGGTCTGATTGCTGTGGCCATCATCAGTAAAAATACAATTAGGTTTTAAAAAAAAAAAAATCCACTTTTTTTATTGTTATTATTCCCTACGCATGTAGAACATGGTGCAGTTTTGCTGGTGCAAGTGACATGTGGAGAGTGCTTTAGTGAGCAGGTGTGGGCAAAGCCTAGCCCTGTCACCCAGTCCTTTTCTGCTGCATTGGGTGCCCTCTTGTGGGCAGTGTGATGGAGGAGCTGTGCTTGGTGAGCTTGGCTGGCCATGCTCCGCAGTCCAGCACGGTGAGCTGGCCTGGGGACTCGGGGTGCCAGGAGCGCTGCGCAGGGGGTCATGAATGAGAGTGAAAATAGGTGCCTGTGTGTTCAGGAGGGGAACCGCTAGGCGTTTGCTATCAGAGTTCCCTTGAATTTGTCTGGAGGCCAACTTTGACGTTCTCTGTAAGAAGCTTGGCATAAAATTTTGGAAAGTTAATGCTGACACCGAATTGACAAGCAGAGAGAGGAGCACCTTTACAGCAACATCACATCACCTAGATCTTGCTGTTAGTAGAAATTCAATAGTGCAAGGTCACATGCTCAGGATTTCTGCTGTCCATTAGAAGGTAATGGTTTGGAAAAGGTAGAGGAGGAGAACCTCAGTGCCTCCCAGTGGATAGTGACAGCCTGTCTATGTGACGAAGCCCTAAAAAAATGTTAGTGTGATTCCAGGATACATCAGGTGAGAGATTTTTCAGTGGAGAGAGTACAGGCACTGATGCCTCTGTGATAGCGACTGGTGATCCCTCTGGCTGGAATCTGTGCAGTGCTAGTTGCTTGACTTGAAGAAGGACATGTTTTTGTAATCTACCATCAGGAGAGCTAAGAGGGAATTACTTTTGTACTCTCAAAAAACAGAGTGGAAACAACTAAGATGAAGAATAATATTGGCACAACAGCATGTATAAATAACTAAATTAATTAATAGAAATAAATTTTAGATGGAAGCTTAAGGTTTTTGTTTAGCTCTTTTTTAAATATTGGAGTAGTGAGGCTATGACCAGCCTCCCATTATGAGTGGTGGGTGAGAAATACCTAACCCACATTGTAGGAGAGTACATGATCAGGTTAAGAAAATGTAATCCATGATTCAACAGCCTGTTTTAGCAAAGAACTGGACTTGCTGATGAGAGAGAGGACTTTTTTATATTTGTATGCTTGTATTAATTCTGAAAGTTTTGCTCTTTCTATGAGCAAGACACACTGGAAAATGTAAGCTAATTCCTCAAATTAAGCGTGTTCTAATGTTTAATTTATTTGATTTTAAAAATTAAACAATATTGATATCAAAGTGACTGTTTTGCCTACAGTCTAGCAGGAAAAATGCTTACCAAAAACTTGGAGTTGCACTGGATGCCAGTGCTGTCATCCTACCCTAAGTCTAAACACACTTTCTCTAGAACTGTTGAATGCTCTTTTTTAATTCCTTTCTGCAACTTACATGTGTATGTAAACACATATTAAAAATAAGTTAGTGTTCAACGTCATCTGAACACATGTATTTACTATGTGTTCTTGCATGCTTTTAATACTTTTTGCCTGTTCTTTATCATTATCTCCTCCTGAGCTGAGTCAGATCCCCAGGTCTGACCTGTGACATGGCACAAAGCAGGGGGATAACACTTGATGGGAAGGAGGTGTTGGAGCTGCCTAAGCAGTGCTGTCACTAACCACTCACGGCCATCTCCGCTTGCCATATGTGCAGCAGGAAGCTGCTGCTCTCAGACCCACTGGTCCAAAGAAAATACTCTCTGAGCTTCCACAGCATTTCCTGCAAGCCAGTCTGCTCAGTGAGCCAGCCTAAAGAAATGAAGTTTTGTGCTTTAAACCGCTTAGTGGTGTCGTCTTGCCCAGCTGCCAGGAGAGGGTGCTACCTTCTTGGTCTCTGCTGTATCCACTGGGGAACATAAATGACAGTGTTTGAAAAATGCACCTGACTTCAGGGAAAGCGCCATCTGTTCCTGTTGGTTTCGTTGAATGCAGCTCTCTCCACCGGGAGGCTTTGCTGAAAGTTTGGGCAGAGAGAGCTGCACAGATTTCCCAATTCCTCAGACTTTGTGTTGAGCTCATGGCTTTTCTTTCAGGAATCAGAACATGAAGTCTTTAGTAATATCTCTTCAGCAAGGCAACTATCTTTTTGAAGAGGTAACCTCTGTAATACCACTTCAAAACATCTGCAGGTATTGGGTCCTGCTGATTTTGTTCTTAAGAAGGGTTTTCTCTAAGTGAAGTGTATTAACCTAAAGGATGTGAACAGTTACTAAAGGCATATGCTTTTCTTTCTGATGTGGTTCTCTTCGTTTTATTTTTAGCAAACCAGTATGTGCTGGCTGATGAGACTATAATAGCTATGGCAGTTACTGAACCGTCAGTGCAGAACTGGTAATAAATAGCCCAGAAAACATCTACTGCATCTGCATCATACTGAAAGCCTTTCTTGCAGTTGATTCAAAGAGAAAATGGAACTTGGGACCACTTAAGAAAGAAAACACCAGTTACATTCATCTGAGAACAGGGGATCGACATGTTAGATTTTTTAGTTAAGACTGAGGCCATGGAATTAAGCCTAACTCTGAAACATACTGTAGTAAGAGCAGAACAGAGTCCTTCTGCTCCTTCAGGAGTGTTTGAGCTGGGAGAAGTTAGGGATTTGAGAAACTTAATGTTTTGCTTTCGCTTTTTATGTTTACGCTTCAGTATCTGAGTACTGTGCTGTCAGATTCCTCACCTGTGCACAACACACACGTGTATACACACAGAGCACATAGTATTGGGTGCTTTATTGTTGTCAAAGCATGTGTTCACTGAAGAACACATACTGTTTACGTTCTATGCAATTTATGTAACAATGCTACATACAGACATATTTAGGTTCTTGGATAGAGACATTAAAATTGCTTATTCTGCAATTTGTGCAGATTCATGCCTTCTTAAATGAGCATGGCAGAAGAGACAGTGGTATCGTTATCTAAAGCATGTGTATGTACTTTAAACAGGCTTTTTGTCCAAAGAGGTTGAAAGACATAGTTTAACAGAAAAAGTCAAAGTTGTGTTGCTGAGTTTGACCTTTAGTTTTGCCTAGCTTGACAGCCCAGCTGTGAGTTGGAAAGCTTTTCAGCGATGGGTGAGGTATTGTCCAGGGCAGGAAGATGAATTGCAAGATATTGATTTAAGGTTGAAAAGATACTCTGAAATGCAGAGGAGATTTCATCAGTGATGATTCTGTGTACATTCCAATTTGGGTCACATAATGTGATGAAGTTTCTTCTCTGAAGAGACTGGATAGCATTTGGCTTGAGGTTTGTTGCTAATGAACATGTCTAAATGGTTCCCCCTGTGTTCCTTAAAGTTTCTGGGAGGTGCTCAAATGTGATGATCTTCTTCTTCAGGTGGATACAAGTTTGCAGAATGGTTTTGCCCCTGGTATGAAGCTAGAAGTTGCTGTCAAGTCTGACCAAAACACCTACTGGGTAGCCACCATCATAACTACCTGTGGGCAGCTGCTCCTGTTGCGCTATGATGGTTACGGGGAAGACCGCAAGGCTGACTTTTGGTGTGATATCATGACAGCTGATTTACACCCCATCGGCTGGTGTGAGCAGAACAAGAAGATTCTCAAAGTGCCTGAAGGTATGGGCTCCATATGCAGAAGCAGGGAGTACATATAAAAGTATGTTTTTGTGTTTTGTAAGCCTGGCAGGTAGTCTTCATGATTGCTGTTATACACAGGTGCTGTTGCTGTGATGACAAGTTCAAGTTGTCTGCTGTGTTCTTCTGAAATCCTGTGACTTAGAGTAGGAGGTTGGTCTTTCACCAGAGAGGAGTTAGCTTAATTTCAGAATTGGACTTATTTTTACAGAGGCTTGTGGTTATCTTAATCATCACCCACCAAATTCTACTGCTTTGTCATTTCCTTTGAAGATTTCGATGTTGTTTTGTTTCTTCTTTTAAGGCATTACTGGTGAGTGTGTGGCAGATTCTTGTGAATTAGGCAGTGCAGGAGTGTGGTAATGTCTTGTTGTCTGAATGATCTTTAACTGGCGGGAAGAATCACAGTCCTTCTTCTTCACTTTTCACTTAGGTATCAAGGACAAGATACCTGACCAGGAGGAATTCCTTCAGCGGGTGCTGAAAGGAGCATGCAGTGCTCCTGCTAACCTGCTGGAGGGGGTAAGTGCTGCAATGTGCTGCATCTTGGGTTTTGTCTTGGTTTTCTCCTTTGTCGTTAAGGGAACCACTATTCAGATTGTCAGTTCAAATCCTTTTTTAAGTTTAGGGAGCATTGTAGTGTGCTGCTGACCTCGAAGTTCCACTCTCTAGTGTTTCCTATTTACAGTATTTAATTTTGATAGTGTCCTGAAACATATCTGTCACCGCAGGTTTGGGCTGTTCATTAATGCTAGCAAAAGAAAGACATTTTTCAAACTCCCTTAGGTTTCAGTCTTCTTCCTGTTCTGCTCCTCCTTCATACAGCTCTAAGGAGATAATCCTTTATTTATCTAGCTTTCACGTTGTCCCCTTTCTCAGTTGAATCCTTTCACTAACTTATTTTTTTTTTTACTAATGGGCAGATTATTGTTTCACTTAAATCTTGCATCTTTGCTAGTGAAGAATCAAATTTTTATCCCCTCCTCTGCAGTTAAAATAATATTTGCACCTCGTATCAGTGTCTGGTTATAAAGTACAGAACATAATTTTTTTGAAAAATGCCGTTGACCTCTTCTTTACAAGTAACATTTTTATCTTTGTATCTTTTCTGTCTAGTCATCTTTGTATGCTAGACGACTCAGTTTTAGAAAGAGATTATTCATGTTTCCTTCAAACCTTGAATATATAAGTGATAATGCTTCTGAAAATGATGATGAGGACTTAAGTGAAACGTGTGACTGTATTTACAGGCAGTGCAGAAGCTCTGATGCAAGCACCAGCGATTCTAAACATTGTCATTTCTGTTGTCCTGTATTAGTAAGGGACCTGTATTTCTTTACTTTTGTAAATGCAAATTTACTTCTTTTATGCAAAAAGAATGTGTATAAAGAAGTGGAAATATGGGATTTGTTTTGGTCTGTTGTACAGAGTAATTTGTGTTCTTTTTGTAGCTTCACAGAGGGAAAAATCCATTGGATCTCATTGCACCAGGCTCCCGACTAGAACTGCAAAACGTCCGGGATTCCCTGGAAGCCTGGATAGTCAACGTGGTAGAAAATGTTGGTGGGAGACTTAAATTGCGATACGAAGGGCTGGAGGATTCTGACAAATTTGACCAATGGATATTCTACTTGGACCCTTTCCTTCATCAAGTGGGGTGGGCAGCTCAACATGGATATAGCCTGCAACCACCTTTAGGTACTTCAAAACATATATCTTTTATATGGTGATCAGAGGCTAGAGAATACAGCTGCTGCTTTAGTGCTCTAAAACTGCCTTCTAGATACATACAGTCAGTGTGTGATCTGACAAATATTGTACCTATGTACAAATACGTACCTCCAGTCACCTAATGAAATGTAAGTGAAAACACCAGTAAATAGTCCTACAAGACTTTTCACCTGCTCATTCAAAAGTTGCTAAAAGGTTTTGGCTGTCAAAACTTTCCACCTGTTTGTAGAAAGGGAGGAGCTGTGGAAGGGATTGCCTTCACGGTTATTTTTGGTAGGTTTGNGCTGAGCATACTGCCTTTGCTAGTGCTTGAGCAATCTCTGCTGAAGTCAGAATTGTGAACGGGGAGATGCCAAATCACTGACAGAAATGAAATGGGTGGATTCCATTGCACTATTTAAGTGAATAATGGCTTTTTAAAATATTAGTTAGCCACTAGACTTGTTTNAGTACTGCTCAACAGGAGCTTTTGCAGCTGAGGCTCGAAGTCCACTGGGCTAATTAAGGCCTTGTCTAAAGGGGTATTACGTGGATATGAAAATGTC
>WAAD01004525.1:399-23713 GCA_013389945.1 Fregata magnificens
GCAATAATTTGGATCTCTTTTCAATAGTTAACTGTTTTCATTATATTTGCAGCAGTTTCACACCTCTGAAAGCTATGCCTTTTTAAAAGTGACCAAGAAGTTCAAGGGTTATTAAGGGAGACAGCCATATGGACTGACTGCATAGATTTCATCTTATCAGAAAACTGGAGGAAATAATGTGACTCCAAATGAATTTTGGGAGGGGAGAATTGGTAATGTTAATCTAAGAAATGTTTTTGTTGTTTTGAAAATCAAATCAGTTTTAGAATTGCATGTGGATATTATATTTTTTTCAGTTATTCATTGGTGAGGATAAATGTAAAATCTTTTGTTGATGAACGAACTGTCAAACCTATTTTGAGTGAATAACAATTAAAATTTTTCACCTTGCTTGTATTTATGAATATTAACTGGTGGCTCTTTGATACCACTATGAAAAGCATGCATAATGTCATTATCTCTGGTATAGAGAAAAAAACCCCACCCCCTAAAAGAAATGAGAGGATCGCTTTTGGAGAAAGGATTAAAATTCCATCATCTGACTGAGTCCATCTCAACTAGTGCTTCGACCACTACAACATGAGGGACAGCAGGTCTCTCTTCTATGTCGTAGAAGAGAGAGCAGTCCTTCCCCAACCTTGCTAAAGATGTCTGAGGAAGATTGTATGGAATATTATTTTCCCCACTGGTGAACTTGTCAGAGAATCAATCTGCTTTACCCTAACAGGGTGCTGTCTTCTGGTGCATTTCACACAGAAAACATGAGTCTGAATCCCTTGCCTTCGTTTGGCTTTTGCTCATTAGTTGTTTCTAAGATGTCCCTTGGTTTTCTGTTGTTCTCTTTCTATCTGCTGATGTCTCCAAGCTGTATTTTCTTCAACTTTGATATGTGTAAGCCCTGATTTATTTTCTTTGCATATATAATTTTTAGTTTTCTTTTGTATATGTTTTCTTACTGTTTTTCTTTCCTATCTATATCAGTTGCATCAAGGAACTTATTAACTTGTGTCACTTCAGAAACGTGACACATACTGTATAGGTTTTTGGCCATATAAAAGTATTAGCATAGTACAATGTATTAAAACCATGTACTGATATGTTTTATATTCCTAATTGTCTAGCTGAAAAAGAAATATTAATTTCAGGGGAATATACAATACTTCAGTGCTGAGAAACAGGAAACCTTAACCCTTATGAATTTCTGAAAACCAAAGCAGAGCGATTCACAATACCAGAGACTAACGTAGGAAACAGACACTGGTGCTACTTAATCTCCTTCCAAAGCAGTTGCTGGATGTAATTTCCAATAGGGACTGATAGGTGAACCCATACAAGAGGGGCATGACTCAAAATAAATGTTTCCAACCAGATAAAACAACTGGCAATGCCCCACGATCCCATTAGCTCTAGTTATAGCACTCAGATTCCTTTCAAGAAAAAAAGTCTATTGCCACAATATATTATCGAATGGAATGGATCTCTTTTATTACATGGAAAAGATGAAGTAACCTTCTGAATATACTGTATTAAAAAAAAAATTGAAATTCATAGAGTGAAAAATTATGAGCTTGGGTTTTTATAAGATTTGAAAGGTCAGGAGGGTAAGCAGATGGCTAGCTGTAGAATTTATTGCGCTTTTAGCAATTGTTTTGATGTTCCAGGTGAAACCTTGCAAGCTTATGAGACTGTAAAATTCTACGACCCTGCATTAGAGTGAGGATTATGCTCATAATATGCATGTGATTTTAGAGATCAATCTATCACTGGTTTATTATCTGCCAAAACCTCACGGGATTCAGTGTGATTAATATCTTAAACTACGATTTTTACTATTCTGCAATAGTGCATCCCCTTTTTTGTCCATTTTGCATTTGTTTCCTTTATGAAAATACTACAAATAAACTTATGATAATGAAGTAATACCCTGGTAATGCTGAGTGACTTTCCAGCAACCTTTCAGTGCTCAAAAATGACGTGATTTTACAAGGCATGTAAAAAAATTATGTATTCAGTGATGCTTATTACTCACACTTTCTCACGTGTAACAAGCTATCCTTAGCAAATTCAGTATTATCAGGGTCTCAGTGCAGTACCTTGAGGGAAGGTTAATAACTTCAGTACAGAAGCGTCAGCACAGGGCTCAGGGTTCACCAGCGCCTATACAGCAGGCAACAACAGTGATGTCAAACTGTTACTTCTGTTCTTACAGTAGCCCTGTAAAAAGCAGTCCCCTCTCTTTAGATGCATTGTGTTTCAGTAGGTGACATTTGATGTCTCTTTAGGCATATTTGTTAAGTAAAGAGATGTCTAATTGTGTAAACAACATCTGAGACTATGCACAGGAATTAAGCCGCTCTCCAGGGCTTGCAGCAATAGCTTCAGTGCAGGTCAACACAAGAATACAGTGAATTTGACTGTGAAGCCCATATGACAGGTCCACCTTGTTATTCTGAGTTTCATAAATGAAGCACAAGCCATGCAAGTGGCTCCTGGTCCATGAATGAAGTTCCTACTGCAGTATTAATAACGAAGTAATGGTAAAAAATTCCTGGTGTCCCATAGGAGTTGAAAAGCATAAATGCCTTGTTTCTGTCTTGAATAACATCCTAAACATTTTTTCAAAGATGGCACAGCTTCCGTGGTTGAATATCCCATGATAGTAAAGACAGGGTATGGGAAAAATTCTAGTGGCTTCCAACTAATCCAGCTCACACCATTGGGTTCAGGCTCGTGTCTGGAGAATACTGACCAAGAACAGCAGGTGGGACAAACAAGGATGGCCATCAATATTTTCTTAAACTTGGGAAAGAAAAGGCAATATTTCAGTATTTCCCAACTTGGGAAAGAAAAGAGCTGTTTTAATTCCTCAGTTGAAGAGGTGTGCAAGTTTCACATGCAGCAGCTCATTTTACAAGTTTGTGTATGTGGTGATACGCATCTGTAAGTCTGTAGAGAAGACCTAGTACCATGTTTATAAATTCAGCCAACGTCTTGATTAGTTCACTTTTTTGCCAAGGTTATCTTTAATTTTTCAAGCAGCAGCTCATTTGAATTGTGGTAATTTCCCTAAAATTAGTGGTGGTAAAATTACCTAAAAATAAGTAATTTTCTCCCTTCCAAACTCAAGTTGTAGCAGGATTTCTGGCGCTGAGTAGTGGTAGAGGAAGGAGTAGGGCTCACAAGAGGCCAGTGTTCTGAAACTACACAGTCTGATTTTCAAAAGCTGGGTCTCGTATTCTTACTGAAATAAGGTGCAGCAGCTGTATTTAGATATCTATCTATCCTACTGGGCGGGAAGGAGGACAAATGGAAATGGTAAGAGCGATGACTGTGCAAAATTTGTGCTGATGAAATTACTTACAGCTATGTAAACGTAGTGCTTTTACCATGGAAGATGTTCTTTGTTTGTCATGATTTTGAGCACTGATTGTTGAGCTCAGGTTTGGGTTGTGCTGGTGTTATAGTGGTAGGACCCCATTACATTTTAATGCGTAGTGACTTGAAGTTTGTTACCTAAGGTGAACTATCAATAATAATTAGCTTTGTGTTCAAATTCCATTGTTGCTATCTGCACAGTTTGAAATCAGACGGAGCCCAAGCACTGAATCTAAATGGTTGCTTTTCAAGTAATTCCACCCAATCTTACCACCACCACCACCACCCCCGCGCTCAGTTCAGCACCTCTGTGTTCACTGGAGTTGGTACATAGTTTCTGCACAAAAATGAGCAGTTAACTAAATGCTAATTAAAAGCAGCATGTCAGTTTATTGTGCTCAGTAGGAGCAGTCACAAAAGAACATGAACCTGAATTAATTTTTTATCCCTTTTTTTTTCCCCTTAGCAGAGCCCAGGAGGGTTGAGGGAAAATTAGGTTAACTCAAATGCAAATTTGAGATGGGCCTAAGAAGCTTCCAGTCCTGTCAAATATTTTGCTAGAGCCTCCCAATACCAATGCACTAGCTCCTCTGCCTGTCAGATCAATATGCCACAACTTCTGAAACCCAAAAGCTGCAAGATGTCTCAGGCTCCCATTTGTCCTGCTACCACCATTTAGCTATGGACTTGGTCCTGTGAGGTTTGTCGATGTTATTGATGAGACCTGAAGGCATTCAGCAGCTCACAGAGGTGATCACTATCCATACTGATTAATCCTTACAGGCCCGATCCAAAGTCTATTGCATTCAATGAGGTTTTACATTTCACTTCCATAGGCTTTAGGTTAAGCCTTGAGATATGGGATAGAAGCAGATAATGAGGGCAGGATGAAAGGTAGATCAGGTAGGGGAGTGTGAAGAGAGCTAAAATGTGAGGAGGAGAAGCTCATCTCACACACAGAGCAAACTTGGTTGGTTTATCGTCTTGGGCTGCCTTGTAATACTTGTGAGTGCCAAACCCTACAATTAAAGCAAAGAAAAATCAGTTGTTTATTGTTGGCAGCATTCAAAAATGAATCTGTATGAACCAAGGACAGACCTTCATGGGCTCAGTGGAGCCCTACCCATTTGCATCAGCAGGAAATGTGAATTCATATAGTCATAGATCCATTTTTTAAGTACAAAAGAGCTGGTTCTTTTAACTGTTTAGAAAATGTCAAGTGTTTGCCACCGCCTTCTTTTTCAGTGAAGCATTTTAAATCCAAATGCATTCTTGAGGTTGAATTTGCGAGCCCATGATAACTGAGGTGTGCATGTTTGTGTTGATCCACCATGTTGTAGTATATGGCTTTCATGAAGCATCCCACTCTGTAGGTCTTTCACAGAATCACAGAATCACAGAATGGTTGGGGTTGGAAGGGACCTCTGAAGATCATCTTGTCCAACCCCCCTGCTTGAGCAGGTTCACCTAGAGCAGGGTTTCTCATCACTGTCTCTTACTTTGTGTCCTTGCTTGGCTGTCCATGTGAGTCAGGTTCTGTGGCCTTCTCAAGGCTTGATGATCTCCCAAATTAGCAGAAATTTTACCTCCAGACACACCAGCTGGGATCCAGCACATTGTCAGAGGGAAACTTTTTCATCAATCTTCTCTTAACTCCTTTAACTCCTTACTGGCAGTGTTTAATGTACAAGATATCAGTATGATAGGGTAGAAGAGCCCTCATTTTAAACGAAACACTGGATCGCATAGTGATAACATCAATCTGATAACATCAGTTACACACAGGGTAGAGTGATACTTCATATGAGCAGTAATGATTTTACTGTAAGATCTTTAAGCAACCAAGTATTGTTAAGCCACGCCAGGAGACACATTTACTATAGAGCCTAATCTCATTACATTTTATTGTAAATGTGCTGTTTGTTTCTTTGTCCCTCTAGTTCTCCAAAGACTATAGGGCAGAAAGCAAAAGTTTAAAGTCAGTTTTGGCTCAAACCAGATTCATAACGTGCCATACTCATAACAGATCTAAGAGTGCTTTACTTGAGGTAGTCTGTAATGGCCACCTCTGGAAGGCTGGAAAACACAGCTTCACCACAACACAAGGGGGTCCAGGCACTTTCTTTCCACGTCTTTGTAGTTACAATAAAATTACAAATGTGGTGCCAGGACATGTATCAGTGTACAAGTGGAGGGCTGACAAGAGTGGAAGTCAATAGAAAATAGCCAAGCATAATGCATTACCACACATCCTTCTCTTACCTAACCATTACATCGTGTTATACCAGTCATTTGTCAGATCACTTGGCTTTCTCTTTCCAGTCTGTTGCTTTCCTCCAGCTCTTAATTTCCTCTGGCTGAGAAGGAAAAATCAGACTGTAATGAGAGGCCAAGATATCTTCAGATTGACCAGTGCCAAGAAGTATTTGTAATCTTTTGACAGTCTAAGCATAAAAATCTAAGAGATTTGAATTGTTTCAGATACACGCCAGTTACTTTCTTATAAAGCCTGAGGAAAGTTACCAGGTTTTCATGCTTTGCTCAAAGCTTATAAGGAGGATAAAGATCTTCAATAGTACCAACTGATGGAGTTATTCCCTTAGCTCTGGGTTCATCCTTCCAGCTTCATTGACTGTGAGTGGGATTATCTTCTAAAAGGTTCTGATCCAGTTTCTTTAGTCCTGAAGACCTCTAGTGTTCAGAACACCCTCATTTTGAAATTAAGGATCCCATGACGCTCCCATATCCCTTTCAGCCAACTTCTTCTACCTGATCTCTCCACTAGCAAAGTACTTTAACATACTAAGAATGCAATGGTTACACTCAATTAAACCACTGACTTGGTTCATTCCTCAATATCTTAGGCTGTGTGTAAGCTGTTACTGAATGCATGAAGTATTATTGAATTATTACTGGTTGTGGAATAATTGCTGGAGGTGACCTAGAAATTAAACTTATATTCACATTTTAAAGAAAGGTACAGCATTGAAGAAGCTTCCAGGGTGGAGTGTGGCTGACATGCAAGGAATCCGTTTCACGGAAGTTCCCTAGGCCTGTAACCTTAGATGTTAGCTACACCAGGGGAACTTGGTGTGCCGAATCTAAGAACAGCTGCGCGGAGGTTGGAGCGAAGTGGAGACACCGCGGCCAGGCTCTGTGATACTAGAGGAACTTGAAAGTACCATGGAACAATGATAAGCTGCATAGTTACTACCCTGGGCCAATGGCCTGTCATGTTTTTGACAAAATGCTGTCCTTTTGGTGAACTTTGCTCATTATAATATCNAAGTGACCAGTGATTATTTTGGGAAATGAATATTGATAAAGTTGTATAATCAAAGAAACCAATCATAACAAAGATATGTATGACTAGAGTCACTCAAGCTCCACCTGAAAGGTAAAAATAGTATAAATATAGCTTAAGAGAGAGACAGCGTTAGGGAAGATACCATCGTCATGTACCACCCTGACTTCTGGGATCAGTCGACGGGCTGAGCCTCTCTTCCCCCCCATCGGGACGCCTTTGGGTAAGACTTGAACACTTGGTCATACCAAGTGCCTCCCCAGGAAAGTTAGAAATCTCTATAGAGTCACTTTACACCTTTTAATGCGTTTGTAGCCAAGTGGTGTTACTCATACTCTTGGTATTTGCATGTGCTTTGCAGACAGCAAATTTATCACTGGCAATCCAAAGAACCTGTGTATCTGTTGCTTTAATAAACTGCACTATTCACTAATCTAGCCGTGATAGTTCTCACTGAATGCAACCAAACCCTTTAAGTGCGGCTGTGGTAGTTCATGGAACGCAACTAGACTGAAGGTGTATCACGTTATTTGTGCATCCGTAATCGTGATAGTTCCGTGCACTGAGTGCGACCGGACTTATAACGACAACTCGGTCTTCTGTGGCATTTTAACACATTAAAGAATGTCTCCAACTTCAAGAGCAGCTGTTGTAGCAGGTTGAAAAAAATCAATGGGCTCTTTCCCATCAGATAGCACAAATCCCTTCATGATAACTGCAGTTTCTCATTGAATGCCAACAATCTATAACGATTCAGGACCACATGAACAGAAATGAGCTTAGCCACAAGTCTGTGACAGAGGTTTGAAAAAACATGTCATGAACTTTTGCTCTGAAATCATCAATCTCTTTGAACTATAGGAGATTCCCCACCACCTATCACTTCTTATTTCCTTTTTGTTAGATGGCCCTGACAAGTAGAGAAGCACAGGTCTGACTTTATTGCATGACCATGCTAAGCTTTCTGGGAGATGCCATTTTGAGGGAGCTAATTTCCTACCTACTTTTAAAACCTGTTCTAATCTGTCTTTAAAATACATGCTACACAGTCACAAATATGGATCTTTAAGAGGTCAACATATTGTACAATGAGTTTTAGGAAATAAGCTCAAAGGAAGATATCTGTATGGCCTGCATAACATCTATATATTCACTGTGCACACCAGATCACGGTTCCCATCACTGTCAGAAAGCCTCTTCTGCCAGTGGGTACTAGCCCCCTTTTTTCCACCAGACTGTTTTTCTCTCCAAAGCTCTCCAGGCACCTCAGTGCATGTTCCAGATCGCTTATGGGACAGAAACTGGGAGCTAGAAATGTCTGAAGTGGTTTCAACTCAGTGGAAATGAAATGTGAAAACATGAAACAAGACCATGTTGTTGTTCACATGAAATGATTTTCTATATTTGATACAGAGAATATTAGCAACTCACCAGTTATTTTTGTAGTGTGTTTTCTATTACAAAGCATAAAATGACTGAAAAGGACAAATGCTGTTAACTGGTGCAATCATCTCATGAGGTCTAAAATATCATTAATTGTTAATGGGAGCATATAGAGTCAAATTAACGGACATCTGACATTGTAGCACTCAGCCACAGTTTGTTTTCATTGCACATTCCAAGTGCGTGTGGCTTATTCATTAGACTGAAATCAGGAGGATGCCTGACATTCTGGAATTACTGTCTTTGGTCGACCCTAGATGTGGGATGGCCAAGTATAGGTTAGATAACCTGTCTCAGCTCTAACTCCTTGACATCTTTGAAAGTATTACTCCATTCTGAGTACCAGAAGTGTTTTAGGATCATTGAGAAAATACATAAATTGAACTAATAAATAACCCTCAGAACTATTATGGTTTCTCATTATGCACAATTTTAGCAGCATATACTAATTTTAAACTGTTTTATTTTAGAACTAACTGAAGATAAATTTATCTGTCTGTGCACTACTACAGTTCCATCATAAAACTTGATCTGTATCCCTTAAACTTCATTATTTAATCCTTATGTTGTAAATTAATGCTTTGAGAAAGCCGGAGCTGTGATGCTCGTTCTTGCTTCTCAAGCAGGTCTGTGTAGCTGTCAGGTCTTCACAAGCAGCTGCAAAGTCTTCAGTCGTGTTATTAAGGTTAATATAAAAGAAGTCGGGATCCTATTTGGATCATCTGTAGGTCTGACACAGTGGGTCCCATGCAGTTGGGGACACGTAACAAATGGTAAGGCAGCTTTTCTGTGTAATAATAATAATACTAATATGTTTTAAAAGTGTCATATAACTTCCCAAATAACTCCATGGAGAGCTCTCTGAAGGGTTGAAAGAAACGTGCATTTTTCAGATTCTGAAGGAATAAACAATAAAACTAATGCTTTAAAAATTGAGTGTCTTTGGGATAGTTCAGTTGGGTTTTTTTAAAGTTGAATATCTACTTAAATGCTTTATCAAATATTATAATAAATATCTCAAGTATTATAATCAATATAAAATTCTTTCTTCTGAAATTTTCCTGGAACGTATTTGGCACAAGGTACAGTAACTGCACTAAACTTAAACCCCACAGATTTTGCTAAGTATTGTGTCTTATTCCTTGAGCATTGTATGTATTCTTGTGTAAAGCAATCTGGTTTAGATACACTGTCAAGATTTATATTAAAGTGTTAATGGAAATAAGGGACAGCTAATATTGATGATAAAGGGTTTTTTTATATGGTTCAGTAAAATTACTTGAGGCTACCCTTAGGGCTTTTTTTTTTTTTTCTCCTGTTGAAAGGATGTACCTTAGAGCCTTTCTGATTCTCTTGTGACAAAAAGGCCACAGCTACAAAACAGGAAAAAAATCAAAAGATCATCCAAGATTAAAAGATCTATGTTAAAATTAGTAACACTTCCCCATAAGTAAAGCATGTAACAGCACATCTGGAGAGTGCAAAGGGGTTTCAGAGACTGTCTAATCGTATCTTGAATGGTCTGATTGATGCTACTTGCAGACACGATGTCGAGGGCTATGAAAGAAGTAATTGCAGAGTTTCTATTTGTCACAATATTCCTTGATGGGATTTCTGATGTTAGTAATTTGTCACAGTGGTTCATTGTCTTGCCGGATGTCAAACAAAATGGAGATGCCAGAGAGCTGATGATTTGCTTTAAGAATGTCAGTGTCAGGACTGCAGGAGCAGATTTATAATGAATATCGGGGCGACGGCGAAAGAGCAAGCATTCAGCGGGGCTCTGGCCGTAGGTAGCAGAACCAGGTGGTTCAGGAGAGAATCAGCGGGTGCTGCTGTTTTCGCAGTACGCTGCAACACACCTATTCAGACTCCTATTATCCCCTGGGATCTCGCCTCAAAAGTATTTGAGGATGGTGCTCTCTCCAGCTAAACCACACATCTACTCAAAATTTGTTAAGTGGCAAGTCTGTTTGGGAGTGTGATTTACAGTCTGTCATGGTGTTTTCCCCTCAGCTTACAAATTGTGGGGAAAGGTGTCTCTCCCGGAGATGCTTCCCCACAACACTGTGACACAAAAAAGCTATTTCAGGCTGGTGACTTCCTATCATGGAGTAAAACAAATGTAATTATTGATGGGTTTTCCTGCAACTGTACAGGGGGATGATCTTGGTGGGGAGGCACTGAGCTCGCCCTCAGGGTGCCCGGGGCAGGTCTTACCTCTGCCACCAAACCCTTTTACAATTTCTGTCATGCTACCTTGTCTTTCCCTCTGCCTCACCCAGGGAGGCATATAGTGGGAACAATAATATTTTGGTCCTCTTATTGTCTTTGTGTAACCTATTTGTGTTAAAAACTCTTTAAGGCATAGACAAGTCCTTACCATACAAATACGTATTGCCTAGTATAGAGGGATATTAACCTTGATGGGAGGGATCTTAACATTGATGGAGGTGAGGATTCATTTATACAAATAATAATAAATCATATTCCTGTGTTTTGGTGATGTTCTGTATGGATTTAACAGGAAAAAAATATACAGGAGAATCTATGAATGGAACTGGAATTGAAATCTGGCATTTCTCAGAAACTGTTCTGTTAGGTCTGTTTTATTATAATTCTTCAACAGTTCATGCATAAATAAATGATAGGAAGAATCACTGATCTGCTCTGGAGAAAGACAGCTGTGCCTCCTGTTGTATTAGAGCATAGAAAAACAACCTAATGATTAGACATGTCATTGATGGCAAGTTCTAGGTATAAGCTGCTATAATCGCTCTAGGAAAAAAAAAACACAAATGGACATAACAGAAAGCTGACTGTCAAAGCGCATCCTGGTTAAACTGCCTATGTGAGCTCAGGGAGTGTAAATAAAGGCAGAAAGAAAATAATGCAATGGTAAAAATAAACATGGTGCAGAAAGATCATGTTGTAAGTTGAACAGCATTTTGGCCTCTTGCTGGGATATTCACAGGCTGCAATAATATGGGCAATGAGCAAGCTAATAGTCAAGCAGAAAGGACCACAAAACCAAATGTGTGATGTGGAGACAAAGTTTAAAACACTATTCTCTGCTGATTCAGTTGTTTCTGACCATAAAAATTAAAATACAGGAAGAATGAGAATCTGGCCTGAAATACAGGTCTTTGTCATCCTGAAAATTTCAGTACACCATATATAACATGAATGCTTTTATTCTTACCAATACATATTTTTATTCTCAGGTCACACATTAGTCTCTAAGGAGACTTTTAGCCCATCTGCTGTGGCTTTCTGCCTGCTGACTGAGCAATTCCACCTGGTCTGCCTTTGCAACCACCATTGCTGCAAAGAGGCTCAGGCAGGAGTTCACACGGGGCACCCAATTTAATCTATAGGATGCACCTGCAGATGGTTTATCTCAGGAGCATGTTAGTATGTCAGATAAGATATAGTATGTGGTTGTGATTTGCAGGTGAGAAGAGGGCACTGTAGGAAGGTGTGGTATTGGACAAATAGCTTAACAGGTTTCCCAGGAGGGCTGAGACCCTGCTGGCTCCCAGCCGTATGGACCAGGACCTCCACCCCTCCTGGCGAAGAGACCCTCTTCTCACTGCCTGCTCCCTCAGGGGTGCTCTGGCTACAGCATTTCTGAAGCTCATGTATGAATGCTTAAAAAAAACAAGAGAAAGCAAAGGGAAGATTGATAAGTTGTGAAAAAGGCAACACGGATTTTGAGAGAAGCTTCTGAAAGAAGAAATGGGATGAAAAAGGAGAGCAAAGCAAGCTAAACAACACTGCAGAGACAAAATAAAAAGATAAAAAAAGCAGTAAAGCAAGAGAAAAACAAGGGAGGGATGTAGCAGGAAATTATTGACTCAAGAGTGCATCGTGGTCTGTTGTTACAGGAAGGTAAAGGTGAGAGAGAATGCAGAAAACAAAATACCAAGGTGACAAAAGTGAATAAGACAACCTGAGCAACGTTGGTCTAACAGTATTCAGTGACTACATTATTTCATCACTTAATGTGTCTTATCAGAGCATGGTAAATAATTTCTGACAAATTCATTTTTGGCAGAATTTGATTAGCTCTTAGAATGTACAGAAATATGAATGGATGAATACACCAAAAAAGTGAGGGTGACAGTTTAAAGACATATTAGGGCACTATTTCTTTCTGCTGTTTGTACAGCTTAAAGTAATAACTTCTGAAAAAAAGACACTTGTCAGTCATTAATTAGAAAGTTGAATAATGACATTACATGCTTGTTTTACTGCTTTCTGTTTCAGGAAGTATAGCCAGACTTTTACATTGGCTAGAAGTATATGTAAGGCCAGTGTCCTCTTTGCAAGAGCTGTGTGTAGAAACTTCTCCAGTATGATTATCTTTATAAGAAAGGCACAGACCCTGCAGTACCTAGTATGTCCCCCGTGGACTTATGACACTCACTGGTGTTATGTTCATTCTCAGTTAATTCAAAATACAAGTCTTAAAAGAAATTTCACAGACAAAGTCAGTGCTGATAATTATTTTTGTTAAATTACTTTTTTTTTCCCAGAGCTGACTCTTTAAGGAGATATTAAATACTTGCATACAACAGCAAATACTATTTCTGAGCTTGCCTCCTCTGTCAGAGATAATTAACTCGGGAAGAACGGTGAAATCTCTTTTGTGTGTTTTCATATTGCAGCTCCTCATTATTCCAGACTCTCCACATGCCCTGAATGATATCAGACCTCTTTGTCCAAATGCATTTTGGAGTTTCATAACAGGCAGGTAGAAGTAGTTAATGATGTCACTATAATGGATCATTATTTTTTAGTGCCAAAAGTAATTTTACATTTTCTGTCTTTCACACCTGCAATCTACAACAACAAAAACAGCAACAAAGTTTGGGCTTATCTAGAAGGTGCGGGAAAATTTCAAACCAGGCTGTCACGTACTGCAGCACCATCTAACCAGACAGTGATAAAATTGAATAGTCTTATCTATAAATCACAATAAAGTTTGACACAGTTCACCTCTGCCTTCAAAGCCTTAAGAGCGGTTAGATTTTCCTATTAGAAACAAAACCAAAATGTATTTATCAGAAACATCTGGAGTCTGGGAGAAGTAAGCATGTATCATCAGAGGACTTTCTGCCTGAATCCAAGTAAAAACATCTATCTCTAGGTCTCGCCTTATAACAACAGAAACAAAATAAAAAGTGGGGGTTTGTGTGGAGATACAGATTCCCAATGGAGCAGGCTCCCACCCTCGTGGTTTTATAGGACACCATTCCCACTGGGTCCTGCCCAGAACATCCAAGGGAAGGGAGGCTGAGTGTCAGAGCTGCTCCCATTTCTGGAGGCCCTGGGTCCCTCCCTCATGTGCTGGGGTGGATTTCCAGGAGAGGAGGGTGTACTGTGAAGTAATATCCATCAACACAGCTGGACATTGGCAAAAACAACCTTGGGGTAAAATAAGGAAATGCTTGCTGAAAAGTTGGGCTGACAATGGTCATGTGGCTACAAAGCACCCACAAATTTGTGTTTCCAGCAATGAAGGCAACTATTCACATTGAACTTCCTCAAAAAAATCTGTGCAATGCTCTACCTCTGGGAACAATATAGTTTCTTGGCAGAGTGCCTACTGTGCATCCTAGGATGCCTGTGCTCCATGGTCTTCTCCTTTATGCTCGGTTGTTGCTCTCCTCCTGGATCAAGCCCTGTATAAGCACATGGTAAGGAGCCCGTGTCCCTCCCCTGGCCATTTCCTGATGTGATCTCTTTCTTGCTTCTTGTCACAGGCCTGGAAGAGGATTGACAGCAGCATTGACCACAGAAAGGGAGATGAGATTCTTGTAGAGGAAGAGGAGGAGAACTTTGAAGATCGTGCTATTGAGGTAAGATTAAAAGCCACAGTGCAAGCTAACATGTAGTAGGAGGGTTTTTGCTGTGAGCAGGGGGCCTTTTGGTGACAGCAACAGAAGACAGAAGCAGCTGATCATAGCAGGACCATACCTGATGGGATGAAACTCTGAAAACAGAAAAGTTAACTGTGGGATAGACTGGATGACATTTTTATCAATAGATATCAAATATCAATAGATCAAATATCAATAGAAAAATACAAATGGCACTGTACAATACCCTGTAGGGGGTTCATCTGGAGCACTTCTGGAAGTAGAAAGATTTGTTATGGAAAAGGGCTTCAGCCTGGCAGTGAACGGTCTGATAGGGGTTGCAATTCCTCTCTTAGAGATAAAAATATCAGGCACTTGCAGAAGTTTCTCACAGTGACAGGCAACACAGGCAGGAGACCAGTCACAAACAAACTTATGCTGGGAATTAGAAAAGCATTTCCACAATTAAAAAAAGGTCTGAACAACCTTCTAATGGGACTAATGTGGCAAACAATGCAATTAATGGGGACCATGGTACATTCATGAATGTACTTACAGGAGGTAGTTTTCTGAAGGAGCAGAGAAATAATCCTGGTGAATAAAGGAAATTCTTTTTTGTCTGGGGCCCTACAAACAGATGAAGGCTATCAGGTCAAATATATCTGCAATATGCTGAGTATCACAGAGTTTGTACCAACCCCAAGGTCTTCCTCAGCTTTTATTACCTACAAATGCCGCTCTTTTCTTCTTGCCCGATTATGCGCTCCTGTTTGCCAAGTGAAATATATGCTGGCTGGTGGTTTGGCCTGTTAACTAATTTTTTTTTTCAAAGGTTAAACATTCTCTAGTCTTAGAACATGATATTATTGCAAGATTATTTCCCGTTTTATTTTCCCTAAACACGATCCCCCACATTCAAAAAAAAGTGCCTCTATTTGGTAATTGACTGTATTTCATCTTGAACAGTGATACATTGATTTTCATGTGAAGTGAGCTTCCAGGTTGCCATTTAGAAAGATTAGTTTTGGCAAGGCTCCATTGGACTTCTTTGTATTATTGCTTATCCTTCAGCTGGGAGAGCAGGCAGCCTTATTCCCAAGTACAAGCTGCCTGAACCATCTCATTCAACCCCAATTCCTTTATTCCACTTTCTGTTGGTATGGTCCAAAGTGTCATTATTTTGCTGGCCAGTTTATTCACTGGCTAATGGGAGGCAGTTTACCCAGTACTCCCAGACTCTTTTTTTTTCTTTAGAAACTATATCTCCAGGCTTTACCAGCTACATTACAGGCTGCAGAAATATTGCACACATTGTACTGCTATCTGTGAGTGACACTGCGTCTATAGAGTTTCTACTTTCCTATAGAGAATATATTCATTTGCAAACTGCTCCTTTGATTACCTTTGTCAAAGATTATTATCTTGTCCAAAGGCTTGGGGGGGAGGGGAGGGAGGAAGGGGGCTCATTTTTCTTTTTTAATATTATTTACACTTGGTATGTTTGCATCAGCATATATGGAATAAGAGAAGCCAGCCTTCTACCTGATAGTACTTGAGTTACTTACCCTGGAAAATGACTGAAAGCAGTAACTAATACAGCAATTTAATGCAGCAGTGATATAGAAATTATTTATTTGTTTGTTTATTGCACCTTTGTGCAATTGCACTTTCATGAATTCTGAGTTTTTCATGAGTTTGTGAGTGAAAATCAGACAACATATTTCTCACATGCAAAAATTAGGGAAGACTTTTTCCAGAAAATTTCTGCTCAAGTCAGTGAAGTCTGGTCTTGAGTTTTCCAGATATCTGAGGAATGTAGCTAGAGTAAAAAATATTAATAAGATATCAGGACTATGCCCCTGTGATGTTCCTGTTATTACCATTTCTTTAATGAGAAATTATGTACTGTAACTATGGAGATGCTTTTCTGAAGCTTGTACTATAAGGTGTAGGAACCAGCAAAATATCAGGTAAATGTTCATGTTAAATGATGCTTCTAATCATAAAGAGTTTTTCTGATTTCTTTTTAGCATCCATGAAATACGCATTGATTTTAGACAGACTGATAACTTAATATTTGAGTCCGTGTCTTAAATTAGATTGTGCTTCTGCACTTTGTTCAAAAATATTGCGTACAATTGAAATTCATTGCCCTGGCTGAACAGTGGGAGATTAAGGTGGGGGAGTACTCTTCCTGATGTTTTTTAATATTGCCCTGGAAAAAGTGGTATGATTGCTGTCCAGTACGCACATAAATTTAAACAGTTTATACCAGCTTGCTGGATAAGCAAGTGACTTGACTATTATAAGAGACAAGCAATACAAGCAAGACACAGTCCCTTGGAGAAAACAGTAAGAAGAGGAAAGCTAAGATTATAGACAATGAGAAAATCATGGACAAGTGTATATGACAGTTCATGGTAGGGATAAATAATTTCAGTTAAATATGGCAGAGACTGAAAGAGAAAAAATGAAGGCTAAGATACACAGAGTCAATCTGTTGTTTATCCCAACACAACAATTTCAGCTCTTAATTACTAATGGTATTCAAGCTCAAGATGAAGCTAAGATATAGAAGAGCATCATAACATACCCTTTTTTTAGACGGAACTGTGATAAAAGGGGCATTACCAGGAAGGAAGAACAACAAATAAATACTTTCAAAAATAAAGCACTGAAGGAAATCTTGAGTTTGTATTAGAAAATGTTTAACAGAGAAAAAGATCTCATTCAGAGTGGAGGGATCTCCGCTGAGTCATAGTAACTCTAAATCGCAGTGATTTAAGCAGGCAGGGGATGTGGCTGGGATGACAGAAGCATCTCTTCAAAAATCATTCTTATCAGGCTTGGCCCCTTGGCCAGTAAAGGAGATGAAAAAAGTCAGCATTAAGCAAGACTTTAAGGTCTTGCAGTAAACTGAAAGTAACAGGAAAAGACATCTTTACAGAAAGGGTGGGCCAAGAAATTTTCATAGACAGAAACTGAACAGTTCACCCTTGGCAGAGATCAAGCGCGTCTCTCGGCATGCAGCATTAACTGGACGCTGCCAGCATGCAACTCTTTAGTAGCAGCAGTGGGAGTCCATAGAAAATGTCTCAGTGAATTCCCAAATATCCTCAGGACTACAGCCAGCTCAATGTGTGATTAAGGTGACTCTTCAATGACTTTGCAAGAGGCTTGTTCACCAGGTACAAATGATCCCTGACACAGGTACGGGACTGGAGCAAAATGCTCAATGTCCCTCACTGTGCCCAAAACAGCATTCCGAGATTTTGGCATCTTTCCCCCTGTTGAGTGGTAGAAGCCACTGCTTGTTATCAAACGCAGTATTGAACGTGCCGTGTATTAAATTGTGCAAATGGTTTTCAAGTCTTTTTTTCTGCCAGTCATAGACCAGACTATGCACCCAATAAATTCACAGGCTGTCAGACTTGCCAGTGAACGACTGATACATTACTAAGATTACACGATTCTGGTTGAAAAATGTGGATGAAGATGGCCTGCAGAAGATTTGAAGGGAAAGAATGTCCTTTCTTATCAGGGTAATAAAAGTTATGAAAGGTCATTCCAGAAAAGAAATGGTCAGGAATATGAAGGCCTAGTGTCAAAGGGAAAATTAAAAAGTGGGAATATGGGTGGTTGTTGTTTAATAAATAAAAGAGTACATGGCTTAAAAATGATAAAATAGTAATCAGTCTGATCAGAGGCATACAATAATTTGGTATTAGCTTTAGGAAAATGCTGAACAGATCAAGTCCCAAACTTTATTCCTGTGGACTTTGGAAAGTGGGCTGTGTGCTCTGAATGGCGAGGATGCGGAGAACTGTATTGCTTTTTCTTGTGGCTTAAAGGGCATTTTGAGAGGTATTTTAACAGTATTTTAAGAGGGGTGCTACAATTCAGTATATTCCCCATGAGGACCTGACTTGTGTCATCTACTAGATGCATTTTGCATTAATAGCCCTGTAATTGTTCAATGCTTGGGGCAAGGACTGTCGTGGTACTCACAGGTACTGCCACAGAGCAAATAAGTCATGGAAACTATGTCTTTGCTCCTTATTCTACACATTCTAGATATATTTTGCCTCCAGTCCCTGATTTTGGCAGATACTTTTGTCATTATTTTAAATTGATTACATTAGGGATTTGGTAGTGATTTGAAATAGTCAACAATTGTGAATACCTTTTTCTACGAAAAATTACATTTTGGAACTTAATTAGCATCATGGTGTGATATATGTTTAAATTAATGCCTACATTCTCAGAGAGGTATCTTTTGGGGGAATTTTTGTGAAATGAGACCTGAAAATGGAATGAATGACTAAAATAAGGGTCAACTATGAAGTCATTGCTAGGTTTTTATGCAGAGGTTCCTCCAACATATTTCTGGGCTGTATCTCAAATAGTTGCTTTCAGTCACATTTGGAAGGATGTGAAAATTGAAAAAGTCCTGGGTCTATTTTTTAGTCGGGAGATCAATGTTTTGGTCTTGGCTTTGACAATACCTGCTTGAATGATGCTGGGTAAGATCAAGTACCTGTGGCAGAGCTGCCTGTGCTGTGATCTGGTAGCAGCTAGTGAATTCCTACAAGTGTTAAAAATATTCTACCAATTCATCCCCAGCTAAGCAGCTGAGTAATTATAGACTAGTTTGTAAATACTCTTTGATATGTGTAGTAAAATGGTAAGGCCAGAAACCGCCTCTGTGCTTTAGCCACCTGGCACAAATTACAACCCTATTTATTGATTAAGTAATACTGGAATTCAGAGCATAATAGTAATATAAATATTGGTCAGTTTAATTTATATCAATATTGATTTAGACCACGGTAGTAACTTAAATATTGTACAAATTCATTTATTAAGTCAATATTGATTTAGAGTAACATGGCAATCTCCAAAACCTGTAAATGTCCAATTATTTAATATTTATATCCACAGCCTAAAGTGAAGTCAGTTTTGCATCATCCAAACCTGTGAAATAAGGATTGCTTTCACACGGAGGCTGTATGAACCAAATATAACCCTGAAAAAAAACTTTTTGATGTGGTCGTAATAAAACTCTTTAAAATACTTGTTTTACAGGGTAGGTGCTGATACAAGCCTAACTACAGAGATACAAATGGCCATACTACAATAATCATTCTTGTTCAATTTCCCACCCAATGGATGCAGCAGGGAGGCCGAAGTGCTGTTTTGAATGCTGCCTCCCCAATAAGATGAGCTGCCTTTTGAAACCTGTGAATCTCCTATTAAGATACTTTTGTATGCTGATGTCTTGTACAGGATTTATATTGTTAGGATGATACTTATATTTTGAAACCCCTGAAGTATGCGATACTTAAGTGGACTAAACCAGCTTCCAGTCTTTATGTCCCCCATCAAATTGTCTTCCCCTGAGAGGTAGAGCTCTGCTCTCTGCCCTTTTCAGTGTGTTTACCAGCTTGAGCCTTTCATTCAAAATCATTTTATTCCAGGCAGTTTAAGATTCCTTTTAGGGTTGATTGCGATTTCCTCCTCCCACTTTCCTTCTCAAGCAAGATTATACATTCATTAATCAGTCTATTTTTGTTTCAAATCCATTCCTTCAAAGATTGGGCTATCTGAGGGCAAGCCTTTCTTAGAAATTACAGGCTATCTGTTGCATGAAACAATCATTTAAATGGTGCCTCTGTAATCTCTTTTCCTAGTCAATTTTGGAGATGATGGCAGACAGAGCTATTATTAGTATAACTGACTTGGAGGAATAAAGGGAAATGCAGATGTTGTCTTGTTGACAATTTTATGAGCAAACTGAGTGCAGGCACTAAGAGCTGGTCATTGATACGGGCAAGATTTGGACAGGGGAGAGAATGGAAGTGTGACAAATGAAACATTTTTAATCCCTTCTAATGAAAACCATCTCTGTGTCTTCCTTCTGGCCTCTTCTTGGAGGATCTCTTCCTAGTGCTAGAGGGAGTCTGGAGCCAGAAGACCCATTCCCTCTGGCTCCTTCTGTAGTCATCAGTAGTGAGGATAGGACTGACCAAAAGCAGTATTTGTACACATAAATAAGTGCACTTACAAGTGAAGGTAGCCTGTTTACAGGAACATATGGAGAATAAGATGGGACAGGCTGGCTACTATCCCTTTCCTTGCAAGTGTTTTATCAGTTGCAACCCATTCTTTTGGTGTAAAGGACACAAGACCATGCCAGCAAGTAATCTCTCAGCTGCTATACTAATCTTCTTTATGCCAGTCATTAGAGACCCATATTTAATACATGCAGCTCCAGTTTTACAGTAATGGAGGATGGCAAGATGGAAGGGAATCGGTTTTGTCATTTTTGTGTGAGCAGATTGAGTGACTGAGGTCATTCTAAGCTACTCATACTTACAGTTGGTAACATTGCCATCTGATAGCACTTTGGTTGTGAGAGGTCTAGGAAAACAAGTCTGTTCCTATGCACTATGTTTTAATTTTTTGCGGCCACTGCTATTTTCACAGTTTTTCAATATTTTTCAAGAACTGCATTAATTCCTTGGGAAAAAAAAAAAAATACTTGAGAAATGCTGTCTATTCTTTGTGGTTAGTTCCTCCCCATAACTATCGGGTTAGACAATCCACCAACTACAAATAATTTGCCATCTGCACATCTGTAGCACCAGATTCTGAGCCCCATTTTGAATAGGCTCATTTTGGGTTTTAGAAAATAAGCAACTTGTCTCAGCAATTCTTAGAAGAAATTATTATTTCATTCTCTTTTTAGTGAATTTGCATTAGATAAAAGATGAAAGATACAAGTCAATAAGTGTCTGCCTCTTCATGTTTGTATGAGGGATTTTTTTTGAGAACTTCAGCAGAGCAGAGCAAACTGAACGCAAAGTGAAAACCTGGACTGTCCCATGCTCTAAGCACGAGAAAAGCAATATTTTCCTTGCCTTCAATGGAAGACAAATAGACCTAACTACCTCCAGGTCACACATATTTTAAAGAGCTTTCCTACAGTCTGGATTGGCATGCCAAGTTACTGGTTAGAAGGAACAATGCTATTTCATTGATAAATAATAGAGTAACTCAGCAACTGCAAAGGGAATTATGTTCTCTGGCACAGAAAGGGGTGTTCTTATCTATTTTTCCTTTCCTCTTGGAGCCTAAATAGCTTAGTAGAGATTCACGAGTGCTCTTAGTTATACCCATCTGGGGTATAACTAACCCCCTAACACAAGGGCCAGAAAACTAGGGCTTCTGGTGATGCAGGTCCTCTTCTGCTCCACAGTCGTTCCTCCAGCTCTACCCCCTGATGAAAATAAGAAAAATAGACCATTTACTTTCCTGCCGTTGCATCACTAGGTGATTCACACAATGACGAAGCTTTGTCTGACGTGTTAAAACAGGTTTAAGGCACGATGAGAGAATTATGAAATCATTTTAATGGAAGTGTTCTTTAACGAGTCTGTGTCTCTAAAATCACGTAGCATTGTTCCTCTGTTCTGGAACTCCCTAATAAACAACATTTCAAACAATTATTTAATGTCATCTGTGGAGGAGTACCTAGATGTAAAATCCATCTCTCTTCTTATTCCTTTTGATACACGTTTCCGGTGATGTTTTCAGAATAAGTGAAAAGGGACAATGGGAGGAGGAGTGTATGTGTGAATGATTAAGCTGCTTTTTTTTTTTTTTTTTGGTCTGGCTAATTGTAGAATTTATTGGACTCCAGTTCCTTAATTTTTTCAATTAAATTCTTATTTTAGTTATGCTAAGCATTAACATGTGGGTGCCTTATGAATATAAATGTATTGTTATTAACACTGCTTATCATAACTGAATATCTTTCTCACACTGGAAACCATAAAAAAGTATCTTTAATGCTAAAGTCTGTAGGGTATGTGCCAAATACATTGCCAGAAAGTATGCTGAACCTCAGCAGGAAGGAGCAGACTTGTTTGTTATTTGAGGTATGAGTGTCCGTACAGGCCAAATGAGGATGAATAACTGTGTTACCATCATAGCTTGTATCTCAGTGGCATAGTGCAGTGCAACAGGAAACATGTGAATCTTCTACATAAAGAACATTTCTGCTGGTTCTTGACACTCTTTCCTGCCCCATAATTGCAGTACATTTTTGCATACTGAGATTGGAGTTTGGAGCATTGCATATCCACTGCATAATGCTCAGCGGAGGCTACAGTAACTGCATGGAGCTCTACTAGATTGATGCCTTAGAGAATTTGGTCTGATATCATTAATGCCATTATGGCACAAAGTCCATAATTCAGCAAGGTGCTGAATTTTTCTGTGGGTGAGAGCAGTATCATTGAGATCAATGGAATTAATTGTGAATTTGAAACTAGGTGTGTGTTGATGTGCAGGATTGTATTGGAATGTTCATAGGACAAGAACACAAGAGCGCCAGCATCATGGTGAGAGGAGAGCATTGGACCTTGTGCAACAGTGCTGTCATGTTCAGTTCCCAAGGTCTAAGGTAAAGCATCCATAAAGCTGAAGTGTTGGCTAGTGCCAACACTGCTGTTTGGGACCAAAGAGGCACCTAAAGCTATCCCCAAGGCTGGAAGTGATGTGCAACTCTGAATCCTGCTGCTCTCTGCTATATGTCAGAGATTTCTATTTCACCACCTCTCATATTTGGAGAGGCGCAAGATTAAGATTAAGCTGCCTGGATTCCATGGCAATGCCCTTTTAGTCCACTATTATTGCTTGTTTATAAAAAACAATCCCTGAGCACTGCCACTTATTTCACAAAAATAAAAATATCCATGAATTGCGTGTATTTCTGAATACATAGTATTTCAGAAAATGAAAGAAGCTATATATACAGCATAGAATCATAGAATCATTAAGGTTGGAAAAGACCTCTAAGATCATCAAGTCCAACCATCAACTAACACCACCATGACTCCTAAACTAGGCCCTGAAGTGCCACGTCTATACCTTTTTTGAACGCCTCCAGGGATGACGACTCCACCACCTCTCTGGGCAGCCTGTTCCAATGACTAACCACTCTTTTGGTAAAGAAATTCTTCCTGATGTCCAGTCTAAACCTCCCCTGACACAACTTGAGGCCATTTCCTCTCATCCTATCGCTAGTTTCTTGGGAGAAGAGTCCAACACCCGCTTCCCTACAACCTCCTTTCAGGTAGTTGTAGAGAGCGATAAGGTCTCCCCTCAGCCTCCTCTTCTCCAAACTAAACAGCCCCAGTTCCCTCACCTGCTCCGCATAAGACTTGTTTTCTAGACCCTTCACCAGCTCCGTTACCCTTCTCTGGACACGCTCCAGCAACTCAATGTCTTTCTTGTAGTGAGGGGCCCAAAACTGAACACAGTA
>WAAD01004528.1:1306-34944 GCA_013389945.1 Fregata magnificens
CCCGGCCCGCCCGTCCCTCAGCGCTCTCTCCCTCAGCGCTCCCGGGGGGCTTCGGCCGCCGGCTCCCCCTCAGGGCCGTCGGTTGCAAAGACATGAACTCGGCGGCTTTTAAAACCTCTTAAGAGATTTTTTTGCGCTCCGTGAGGTGAGGTTTTTTGCGTATCCCCACACCGTGGACGGCTCAGGGCTTGTTTGTCCGTCATCGTCACCGTACAAAGGAGTAGAAGACCCCTGAGAAAGGAAGCTGTGGCCTGTTGTCACAGCGTGGTGCCCCGGCAGGAGCTGGGTCTCGTTACCGCTGCGTGGATATTGTATATCGTGCGCAGGATGGGGTGGATGAAGGCAAAGCGGGTATGGGAGGACAGGCTGGATTGAAAGGTTGGCAAAGGACAGGCGCTGGGTTTGGGAACGAGTGGCAGGGAAGTCACACGAGTTTGCTGAAGACTGGGACTACTATGTGAAGCAAAATGTAAGGGCCAAGTCCTTACAGTCTGTATGGGGGCGGGGGGGGCGGCATCTTTAGTATTTTGGGACAAGGATGGCCAGAAGAAAACAGATCAGAAGGGCCACCTGAGAGAGCTAGAAATAAGAAAAAGATCGGAGAAAAGTGGGACTAGCTGAAATGAAAGTGAACTGGAATCGGATGTTTGAGGAGCAGGGACTGGAACAAATGAGGCAAAAAGAACGACTTTGGAACAAAAAGTTGGGGATAGCATAGAGACTACACTGTGGTGGGCTGGGAGAAATGGGAGGGAAATAGTATTAAGGAGAGAGGTGGGCAAGGAGAGAACAGTTTGTTTACTTAGGGCACATTACCTGACAGGAGACTGCCTTTTTTGAAGGCATTATTTTCCCTTGTTGTCACTTTGTGTCACCAGGAGTCCTTGCTGCCACCATACCTTGTGAGACATGAAGGTGTTATTCCAGTTTTACAAATCTTAAGCTGAAGTGCAGAAATCCATGCAAAATTGTGCCCTGCTGCTGAACGTCCAATGTGAGATACTAAAGACCGAATGTTTCATTATGCCTTACGTAGCATCTCAGATGTTGAAAGCATACCTCCCACTGATGGCATTTGTAGCTTTGATTGTTCAGCACTTGGAAGGTGATATTATAAGGTATTAAATTTAGCATGCAACATATGACAAACATAAGTAGCGACCATCTATTAAAAGCACAATTTGCCTGCTGTGATGCAAGAACCACCAGCAGACACAGAGGTGTGAAATCAAGTTTATCGATAGAGTGATCAGGTGCGGAATAAAACCTTCTCTTCCTGCAATGCATTGGCTTTTTAACATCTGCAATAACTAACCCATAGCACAGACACGGTTCTTCCCCTTCTTTCATATCTGTCCATCTGCATAGTCTACGTTTTGGTATTTCCTGGTTCTTGAGTGCTTAACTTTGTAGCTAATAACACTAATACATTTTAATGCAAAACTAATCATCATCCCTCAAAGACAATACCTACATTAATTCTATTAGCTTACATGAGCCTCGTTACCTTAAACTAGTTTGGTTTTTTTTTAATCTTCAAAGCATTATGGAAACACATAATCTCATTGCAGGCAGGAGCACACAGAGGTAGTGCAGTCTCAATGTAAGGAGGGAAATTGTGGCAAGACCACACAAAAGATCTCTGCAGGTGAGAATGTCTGCCTGGCAGCTTCCCTGCAGAGCAGAAGTTGTAAGTGGGCTAAGCAGAGGGGGGGGGGGAGGAAATCCAAACTAGGCTTGGTGATGGCTTATAAAAGGCTTTGAGGTTTGTGAAAAGGAAGTAGCATATAGTTTTGATATCTAGGCGAATAATAGCAAAGTGGTTACGGTACCCAGCTAGGGTTTTTTTATTATTATTTTGTGGTAAGTAGGTTTTGAACTCTTGCAAATACATTTAACAAGTTTCTGGTTATAGTGAGCTTATCCAGAAATCAGCAGCTGATATTTTAACTTTGAAGAGATTTTTTTTTTTAGAGTTGCATCAGCTTCATTGCACAAGACTGGTAAGGGGAAGTATCGAATAAGACTTGTAAATAATGAATTACTCATAACAGCTGCAGTGATAGCAGACTGTGCTTTATTCTGAGCGTGACACTGCCCTGGCAGTAGAGGTGGAACTGTCACTTCCAAGCTCCCTTCCCAGCCAGTGAGGAAAACTGGACAACAGCCTGCTCAGAAAGGCAGGTGTAGGTTTTGTGTATAAGGACAGTAGGGAAACATTATTTTTACATTCTGCCCCAGAAAGTCAGCTGCATCTCAGTAAATAAGAGACCTTGGACTGGCCTGTTTTAGTGCCTGTCATTCAGAAAGATGCTAAAACATGCTCAGCTGCAAGGGTGAGAGGATTTCTTACACACTGTTTAGAGTTGCAGTAACCTTTCCCTGGGCAGGTGTAATCTGCCTTAAGACAACTGTATGACCACTGTAGCATTCAAACCAAGTGCTAAAAGAAAATCCTCAGAAGACGTATTGTATTTGTGAATAAGGAGGTATATGGCTAAGAGGAGCTACTGGTCAAAAAATCTGGTTTAAACTGACAAGAGAGTATGTTCACATACACTGCTTGGGGAAGAGGGAAAAGCTGTGTCATCTACAGGGCAATTAGATACCTATCACTTAATCTTTCTGGATTAAAAAAAGAACAGGTAACACCAGAGCTGCTTTAACTCAAGGAGGATATTTGGATTACTTAATGCTGCAGAAGACAGATGTTCCAGGTACAGCAATCACCTGAAAAGGTCATGAAAAGGGCAGAAATTAAAAGGCAAGCTACTGGGGGGAGAAAAACAGACCAAAGGTAGGGAAAAAACAGCCAATTTGGGACTATTGCTGTGAAGTAAGGAAGGGATAGATACTCCCAGTGCAATGCAAGTTAGCATCAGGCATGCTTACGTGGAGCTAAGGATGGTCAGGCCAGATGCAAAAGACCTCAGGGACTCTATTTTGTCTGTAGTGTGAGCTGCTCAGAAAAGTTTTCTCGTTCCTGAGAGGATTCAGAGAAAGCAAGCACGGCCTTTCAATTGGAATAACTGTCCAATTTATAAAAGAAAAACCCACCTTCATGTGGCTGGTCATCATGTCCTGTGGTGTGTTCAGACACAGCTAGCTCAATCAGTAATGGCTGTCTGATAGACTAAAATGACCATGTATTTCTTTTGCTTCATTAGTGTTAACAAGAACTAGGTCTGTGTGCCAGAATCGGGGAGATGGATCGATGACCTCAACTTGAGTGTGCCTGGGTTTGCTTGTTTTCCTCAGGCTTGTTCACTTTTCCGTCTAGTGAATGCTTAAAGGGTGGGCAGATGCCTTTTACACTGTGTGTTGCATATGAATTTTGAGTCCCCTAATGGGATGTGAACTGATGCGTTTAAGTATTGAACATTTGGGAACAAACAGTTACAGCCTCTTTCTAAGGAGGGTATGATCTCAAAGTAATTTCTGGCCTGCACAGATCAGAAGCAGGGATCTGGAAGCTGAAATGAGCAGTGCAGCAATTTGTAATGTAGAGCTCTGGTTCCTGTAGAAGCAAATTCATTAGCTCAGATTGGTAGTGTTATTTTAATTCCTGATTTAACAATATACATGATTTAAATGTAGGTATTTAAAGGTTATGGTGTCTGTTGTGTGAGATCATTTTGTTGTGTTCTGCTAAGGCTTCTTATTTCATAGGGAACTGAGTGAACAATATAGAAATGAAGACAGTAAAGCCGTAGGACATGCAGTCCTCACTGCTATACAGAGTAGGATGATTCAGGAGTGTGTAACTCGCCTGTGATGAGTAAAGATGACTGCTGCAGGCAGGAAGGGTGGGATCCCTTTCACATACCACCCCCCAGCCCAGGCACTGAAAAAGCATTAAGTACTGCGGTGCTGCAGGTAGAGCACGGTCCTGTTTCCCAGCTACATCATCGCCCCTTAACGGCAACAGTTAGTCCAGTGCCTTAAGTTTTCTTGTACAGGCCTCTTTCTTAAAAATTCTGTTTAGGGAAGCAGCTTTTTTTTCAGTCTTCACAGTACCCTGGGTGTCTCTCAAGAAGTTCTTCGGTAAGGTAACTAGAGACATAGGAATTGCTAAAGCGCATCAGACCACGACCCACATAGCCTACCGCTGTATCAGTGGTTGAAGTACTTGTAACTACTACCAAGTGCTAAAGCAGGAAGAAACCCTGCAGTTAGTTTGTATTACGGTACATTCCCAAAAAACATTTCTTCTCAACTCTCAAGACATGCAGGTGACTTTAACTGTACATCAGCCATGCTTCCATACCTTCAGAAACAAAATGAAACTAATTTATATTGTTTAACACAATGTTCATGGTGTTAGCCGTGTGCTACAACAGTCAGGTTTTAATGCCTCGCTTTTTTAGATGTTGTCTTGTTACTTGATTAAGAAGCTGAAAAAGTTTCTAGTCTGCCATCGATCATTACTTTCTATACTTCTAGCTGGCGTTAAAGGTGAGCAGTTACAGTGTTGTCACATACGCCTTTTTTTCTGGCCCCTAGCAGTTCTCATATGGTGTGGGGCTTGAAATCTGGTCACAGCTTTCCAGCTGCTGGTGTACAAGAGGTCTGTCATTTTCAGTATTACTATTATTTGTCTCTCATTTTCATGCACCCTTGTTTTCTGTTGCCCTCCTCCGCTCAACAAACAGGCATAACTGACTCAGGGTGTTCAGTGAACTGTGCATGAAAACATCTGTGTCTCTGTAAGGGCAGAGCAGTTAATTTGAAGCCTAGTAGTCTGTATTAATAACTCATAGTATTCACTCTAAACACCTATCGCTTTGCAGTCAAAACTGCAGTCTTGACGCTGTTGGGTTTGACTTACCACCCATTTGTGAAATAAGGCTAAATTTTCTGAAATGCCATGGTCTAGTCTGGAAGAACCTAGGTGCACCACCTACACACTTTGCTACTTCCCTTTTTAAAAAATATTTATACACACCACAGATGGAAATATGAATCCCTCCAAAAATCTTAATAAAATCAGTTTGTATGATTGTAGGGGTTTGGGGGTTGGATTTTGCTGTTTTGGGATTGGGGTTTTTTTGAGCATTGCCTTTCTGGTTAATGTCAGAGTAGCAGAAAGTTATGAATATCCTGTTACTACCATAAAGAAGGAAAAAACAAAAACAAACAGCATTTTTATGTGTTATTAGCACAAGGAAAGAAATTAGATTAGGCTGACACTCTTTCTAAAACGCCTTTTTTTAGTGTGGCTAAGTTACCAGTTGCCCAGGAAATAAGCAGACAAATCTCTTGACTTTCACTCATGTAAACATAAGGTTGCAGAATCTTGGGGATTAAATGCAAAACTCTTTGTGGTATTTAAGGAGGCATCCAGAGTATTATGGTTTGAAAATGAGAGGGGGGTATGCCTGCTCTGATTAATAGAAAAATTCACTAAAAAGTACCTGCTTATGATGTTGATGCTTTGTCTGAGTGTTTTTAAGGCTAGCATACTGTAAGTGTTGGCTCCTTAATTGGAAATTTGTCCTGCTTTTGTGTAGTGAGAGTTGGTCTTGCCATGGGAAGCAAGGTGTTAAAAATCTGCTTTTAAAATTCAGGCTTTTAACATGGCATACTTACACGGTATGTAGCAGGAGGAAGTGAGTGAGCTTATTCTGTCTTCAGAGTGGGCCAAAAGCCATGCAGTCACATGAGGAAGAAGTTGCACCCAAGCTAGTAAGATGGCAGAGAGGTGTTTTCATAGGAATACTCGTTAATCCCTGCCCATTTTAGTCTCAAATTCACTAGTCTAGTCATACTATGAATGAATTCCAGATAAGGTATACAGCCTGCTTATCAGGTGTGTTAACTCGGTCTCAGGGGTGGGGATCTGCATTATCATTGTCCCAGGCTTCTGATTGACTTAAGAATGGGTGGAGCAAAGCTCTCTTGCTCAGGGCTGTAGGGAATGTACCAGGTTGGTGCACATCTGAGCTTGTGAGGTGTTTTGGAACTGAGCTGGAACGGTAGTACAATGGAAAACCTACAGAATATCATCCTCATGTTTTCATGCTTTCGTTGCTACTGGTACAGTGCAGCAACGTTGCCAGCAGTAAGAGGCAAACCCCTGCGTTAGCTCACTGCATCTCAGTCTTTGCCACCAAGCAGGAAACCCATGAAGCAGAATCTCTGTGGGATAAATTTTGTGTACGGTAGCGGACTTTTCTCTGAACTGCCTTTAGAATGTACCATCCTTGAATTAATATTATATTTAAGCAATGTTCTTGAAATTATTCCCCAATTTAAAATATAAATTATTACCTTTTTCAGGAAATCCAGTAGAGGAGACTTCGTATTTTCTGCTGATCGTCTGGTAGGTGAAGAATTTCTTCTTCTTGGTATTGTACTTTTTAACTCTTCCATAAAATAGGTCTTTGAGGCTAGAATAATGGTGATGCAAGAGCAACTTTTCTACACAAAGGAAATTGCTGTTTGACAGCAGCTTTCTGTATAGGGACTTCTGGTCTCTGTTATGGACGGCTTTCATCTCAAAGGGTTCCAGAAATCATGTTATTATCAAACACAACTACTTCAGGACAGAGAACGTAGTAATAAGAGAATACTGTTGAAAAACAGATGCACAGAGGCTAGAGATAATTCATTTTTACTTTGAAACAGTACTTTTGATCTTGTGAACAGAGCTGTACAACTTCTTACAGTCTAGATGTTAACAATTGCTTGCATGCAGAAGTGCCTTCTGGCACTTCTTGTGTATTAGATTAATAGCTCTGGGTGCATGAACACTGGGAATTTTTTTTTAGCCATGTGGCAGTTACTAGCAGGGACAAAGCAATTTGAAGTTTTCACACATTTTAGTAAGTCAGAACAAAGACTGTTGGGAATGCAACATTTATCTCATTTCAATTACATGCTTAAAGAAAACCACAACACCCACACCCACACGTACACTTTCTTGTATTCATGAGGGTGTTTGCTGTTTGCAAATCCACATTCATTAACAAGGAAAGTCTTTCTTTTCCCCCTCTAGCAAAGGTGAGTCCAGAGACCATTCAATTACACCATTTGCTACAGCAGGCAGGTTTCCTGTGATGAGCCCAATCTTAATCCATGCCTGATCCAGGCTTGCTCAGGGCTTAGGCAGGACCACAACCTAAGATTGTGACTGCAGTGCTTTTTATCTTCGCAGCTTTTCCCCTTTCCCCCCTGCTTTTCCCTTCTTGAGGATGATTCTTGCATTCCGATTCACCAAGAACAATAAAGGCCCAAGCCAGCAAATCCCACCACTCGTAACTCATAGATCAAGTGACTGACTGGATTGCCTTCTTTGCCAATAGTACTTCCTAATAGACAGGCGGAAAGTCGCAGCCCCAACTTCGTTCTGTGCCAGCAGTTCTCAGCAGATACCATTTAAATAGACACGTGTCCTTTAAAGTTCATTGGACGAGTAGGATCAGCCCAGGAAACGTCCACCACCTGTGAAAGACTAGCTCAACTATCTGTCGCTCTTCCTGGGTTTTGTGGTTTCAGGTTCTTCACGTACTTAAATGTGCAAATAAGATTCAGGAAGCCGACAAAGGTCAACACCGGCAATCCCACACATTTACAGGGTGTAGGTCTCCAGTGCAGGGGTCAGGCCCCTTCCCTTTCACAGGCTCCTTTCACAGGAAGGGTTTCTGGTTAACGTTCTCATTTTACCTTGTATTAGGTTCCCATCATGCTGCACCCTTTAAGGAGCATTCATTCCTGCCAACTTCCTTGAATTAAAGAGAAGCACTATATTCCTAATCTGTATTTTAAGAGAGATAAACAATGGCTATTCTAATAGCAATCTTAACTACGTTATTGTCATTAATTAGAGCGAAGGACCTCTCCCACGTACCTTCTCACTTTACTTGGAGGTCCTGTGCCATTCTGAGGGAAGCACTGATTTTTTCCCCCTCATCGCTAGAAACCGCAGCTTCCAGGCAGTGAGTTCAGGCCCTTGTACCAGCATCTTCTACGGGCTGGCCAGCACTTGTACAGATAGGGAGCTGCTCTTCACAGAAACGCCTCTGCTGGTCATGCAGATGTTTGCTACAGAACCCGCTAGTCTGTTTTCCATTTTGTAGGAGGAATTTAATGCAAAACAATAGGTAGGACTATCTCATTTTCTGTATGTTATTCCTAGGTGTGGCGAAGAACAGTTACAATTTCATGTGGGAGGTGGTCTCTACTAAACTTGGTGGAGTGCAAACACCGTTAAGACTTGCTGTGTTTTCCACCCAGTTACCAAACAGAGCTTAATGGCGAGATGCAATACATGAAGAGAAGAAACATATGCATGGGATTGTAGGGTAACAAAATACATCTTGTTGCAGAGAGAAAATGGAGTGAAGTCAAGCTTGCTACTAGCTTGGCAGTTGTTAGTGGCAGTATCTCGTAAGGCCACCATAGGAAGAGGTCTTAAGGAGGGATTCTAAAGCTGATGAATTTCTGGTGGTACAGTTTTTTCTTCTGGCAGTTTGTTTCACACGTAAGGGGATGACACAAATGTTCAAAGATTCTTGTGAGAGAAAGGAGTTAACAGACGGTGAAGGTTAGCAGGGAGTATCTGAAAGTCACTGCCAGTGCTGTGATCCTGAAGCTGAAAGATGAGGGGTTAAAGTCATGAAGATGAAGACAACCATCTTGTGTTTGTGAAGGAAGAGGCAGCTGTGGGAAGTAAGCCTCTAACACAGGAGACGATCAATCATTATGACTTGCGGTAGTAGATATCTGGACAGGTAGACCTCAAAGCGGTAGTGAGACCAATTTGAGAAACACCGGCAGATAACTCCTCTCAGTGCAGGAGGCTCACACTGAACCCTTGTACGTGTGCTGCCCAGCACCCACGCACTGTGGAAGCATTTAATTGATGGCACTTTGCAGGATTGCTGTAGAACTAGTGAAATGCTCACAAAGCCCACAGCATTTTTACTGACATCACCTGAGAATTTTTTTCCAAGGCTGCTCAGTAGGAGGTACACAATAAGCTAGGTCCAGCCCTGTGAAGTTAAGCTGGTGCTGCACACCAGCTGAGCGGTGTGGTCACTCCAGAATTTATTTAAATTCTGGTTTCTTGGCATTTAAATGCTTCACCTTTTTCCAAATTGCAGGCAGGCGGAAGAGTTGTTGTAACATGCAACTGCTGAGGATCACAGATACCTTTTGGGGTGGCTCTAAAAGGGCTCCCATTTTTCCAATTTTGTCTGGTCAGAGCAGCACCACCTCTGACTGCACCCTGTCTGGTTTCCTTATTTAGTGATTACACTCTTCTAAATGAGAGTACTGTCAGCCTGCTTTCGGTAGTTGCCTATATCCAAATTCCTCCGTTCACGGACTCTGAGGAACCGGTCAAACCTGATTTCTTCAGTGGTATTTGAGTGTGGTAAGGAGACTGTATTCATGTGGTTAATTGGCTGAGAAAAGGTAGGTTGCACTAACATTTTCTTATCCTTGAAATGTTTCTGTGGTAGTTAGCTAAAACTCCTTGGACCTCTATTAACTGTTGGTTTTGCTAACAGTTCTAACAGATCTTGTACTAATGAGGGTTGGAAGCAAACAGTATTCCCCTTTGCTTACTGCAAAGGCTCTGGGGTAGACTGTGAAGATAGAACTGTAATAGATGAGCACATTGATATGTAATTTTTTATATCAGCATTAAATGCTTAATCTAAAACTTCAGCATAACTCTGTAAGCCTTGACAGTTTAACTAGGCCTGCTAGAATTTAACATCCCTTTTAGTGGTTTTTTTTCCCCAATTAAAAATAGACTTTATTTTTGTTATTGATAACTTTAATTCATGGTTTTAATTTCTGGTCAAACTCTTCTACCTTGGGACCAAAGCTTTACATCCCTGCTTCATGTGGCACCATAATAATACCTGTTTCAGCTTCCAAGCAATGGCAACCACCTCTCTGGGAGAGGAGCAGGGCTGCTGGCTCTCAGGGCCAGAGAGAAAAGAGGTGGAAAGTATAATCCCTGAGCGTGGTGGTGGCAGGAAGCATAGCGCAAAAGTAAAGGTTTTATCAACACTGACAAGTTTACAGAATAATCCTTCCCAGCCTTTTTATAAAACATTGATATGTGTAGTAAAACCAAGGAGATGATTTGACTATAGACCTTCATTGGTTTACTCTAAACTTTTGGCAGATAATGTGGAGCAATGCTAATCCTGTCAACATGACAGCAGTATGAAAAAAAAAAAAAAAGCGTTTCTTCCAAACCTGGCTCATAGGTTGGCTTTTTTTGGTGAAATAACTTTAAAAAAAAAGAAAAATTGTGTACAAATGTCCCAGAAACCTAAAATGAAATCAAGGATTTATTGGCTTGTTTATGTGAGAAGATGTGTCTTTCAGTAGGAAGATACTGGCACCTTCAGTCTCAGGATTAAAGTGACTGAGTCAAAAACCCTACTTGCAGAGAGACAGGAGGAAGAAGAGGAGGAGGAAGGTAGTAGAGCTGGCTTCTCTACATATGCTTCCTGGAGCCACCGAACATGCAACAAGTCAAGCACAGAGGGGACTGACAATTCAGAAGGACCTGTTTCCCATATGCAGTTTTGGCACAGTGGAAATATTACCCCGTGAATTGCTTTTTCAGTCTTTTGCTCCCGTTACATGTCAGTTGCACCCTTTGACCCCGTCACTGATTTAGTCTGACCACCACTTCTGAATATGGCTGCCACAAACCCAACTCTAGGAAAAAATCGTCATACTAAACCAACTAAAAATATCTTCAAAGAGGGTTTGTAAGTTTAAGGGACTGTTTCTAATTCCTAGTAGAGGCTGCCTGTATGCTAGGAACTAGGGCAGAATGGAAGAACAGATAAAAATCTGCCAATGTGCTCTGCCCTGTTTCTGGAATAAGAAACATCTGAACCGAGCAGTATACAGTCCCAGGAGCAGTCACCTAATTTCTGCCATCATACAGTGACTTTTGCTTAACAGGTTTCGTCTTTGGCTTGGCAGTAGCTTTCGTCGAGCAGTTCTGGCCTGTGAATCTTTGCTCACTAGCAGAGAGAATTTTCACATCTTTAATACCCAGAGCATCTGTCATGGGCAGTCATCCTGGGTGCAGATGAACATGTTTCGGTAACTTTGCCTGGGGTACAGCTGCAGGGCCAGCACCAGGGGAGAGCTGGAGGTTTTTGGCCACTCGAGGCTGGAGGGGGGTGTGGCTTACTAGCTGCACCTCCAGTAGAGATGTCCCTGCTGAGCTGGGCCATCTGTATGTACTGTGTGAAAGCGCAGGTGCTTGGCAGAGCATCCCATAGTAACCACAGCTGGCAGGTGCCAGAAGAAGGTGATAAAGAGATTTCTAGATCTTTGGGCACTCGGTGGTGCATTTACATTGCTGCAGCTCCTGTGGCTGTTCTGGCAGCCCTGCTGCAGTTTACTCATAGAAGTAGGGATGTGAAAATAGACCTCAGAGCCTAGCTGATGGGTGACTGAGAGAGGGCAAATTTTCCCTTTTTCTCACTAGTATTTTCTGTCAGCAAAATGAAGTTGCATTGGTGCTTCACTCATTTGTTGAGAAAAATTTGTCTGTGATGCCTATGCTTGCCAGATATAAATAAAGTCAGTTTTATGATTGCCGATGAACCGCCCCCTTCCCCCAATTTTGTTTTGTAATGCCTTCATTTGATTTGTGGACAAAACGTAGGCATCACCCCTAAAAGGTCTCTAAATTCAGTCCCTAACTACTATTAAAGAGACCCTTTTTAGACCCTTCAGGCTGTTAGGTGTTCACCTAGTACTTGTGACAACTACTAATATTTAGTATCTTATCTCCATAGATAACAAATTCCTTTAGGCTGACTGATCTCTTTGGTTCTACAGATCAGACTTGTGGTTGAAGAGGGACTGAATCAACTGCCATACACAGAATGTACCGTGACCACTCCAACAGGTACGTAGGAAATTACTCCTCCCCTAGGTAGGACTGGAAGTGGAAGCTTAACTAATATAAAAAAATATGGAACTGTTACAAGAATCATACAGTATCTCAAGTTGGAAGGCACTGGTAAGGATCATCAAGTCCAGCTACCTGCTCCTTGCAGGACTACCTAAAACTGAACCACGTGACTAAGAGCGTTGTCCAGACGCTCCTTGAACTCTGGCAGGCTTGGTGCTGTGACCACTTCCCTGGGGAGGCTGAGGCTGAAACAGTTTAACATTCAGGGTAGAGTACAGAGTTAAGGTCCCTTCTGGTATTTAAAAAGCTAGAAGGTGTGTAACAACACAATTGAGCAAAACATACCGTCATATAGTTGTCATTTTACTAAGGTTTTAAATTGGTCTTGCAAAACCGGGATGAAAATTTACCAGTGTACGTGCAAGATCAGTTTACTTGCCCATACTGCAACGTTGAATTAAAACCGATGACATTTCATGTGCCCATTAAAGAAAAAGTACTCAGCACAAGCAGTTTTGCCGTGCCAGCCTAAATCCTTCTGTTTGCAACTGGGGGCCAGCTGGGAGTGATGATAAGCAGGAACTAAAAAGTGGCTGTGTTGACACTAGAGGAAACCCACTGCAGTAATTTTGGTTTGCTCCTATTAACTGTAAAGATACATAAGGTTGCATGCGTTACTCAGAGGTAGCTGCTTAGTGCACCAGCAACTTCTTGGGAACTGCTCAAGTATGCACTGTGAAGCCGCAGCACACCTGTAAGACATGCACCAGGCGAGTCCTCTTCCCCTGAGAATTTCATTTGCGTTTCTGCAGGGTGAGAGCAGCTCTGTACATTCACACCCTCTTCCTCTCTGCCCTTCACAGTAAATCATTTGTATGTCTCTACTTTTAGTTAGAGAAAAGATAGACTGAAAACACTCAATTCTAAAACTAGACAGTTTAGGAAGGCACCCAGGAGGCACCATCACTTACCTTTGCTCCTTTTTAAATAAAACAGCAGCTACTTTACTTCTTGAGCATTGGCGCCACATCTGTTCCAGGTCAGTCAGTGACGGATAGATTGATGACCATCTTCTCTCTGCATTACACAATTTGACTGGCAGGTCCCCTGCAAGTAACATCACTGGGAAGCTCTACAGTTCTTTTTGGGTGGGCCACTGCCCTGGCCGTGGGCAAAGAGGGTCTCGGACCTTTCCCTCTGAGCACACATCGCCTTGGTGGAAAGACTGAGTTTCCTGACCTTACTCTACCCGAACTGTAGATAGAGTCTTACTGTCTGAAACTGCCTTAGCTCTGCAGTCAGTGCGCTTGCCCTTTCACTCCAACGCCTGTGCCCAGCGAGGGAGCTAAAATGGCCTCAGCCGAGCTCTTCCAGTAGGAAGTGTCCCTTGAGAACTCAGGTGCTTCTGCGTGAATTCCTGCACATCTATACTGAGCTTTTTCCCTCCAAGCATTTGTCAGACGCCATAAGCACAGGTGATTTCTGCTTTTCCGGGCTCAGAAGCAGAACACCCCTCAAGGACATCGGTGAGCCACCCTATTCTTTCTCCTTCAAGAGAACCTTTTGACTTTTTTCAGTCAGGCAGGGGAATACGCAACACCTGTAAGGAACACCACCACATGTTCTTCCCAGCAGTGGTGGTGGGCAAGCTCGTTACCAGCTTCTGGGGTTAGATGTGAAGAACTATGGCTGGGAGAATCTTGCTTTGCTGTCTTTATCTTTGAATTAACAAGAGATCTGAGCTCACAGTACTGATGATCCTACCTCTCTCATATGCATACCATTGCCCGCTTTTTTCTTTCAGTGATCAAGAACACAATGACAGTAGCATTGTAGCATCATATTTCAGTTCTAACTCTTCCACCTGCAGCACTGGACTGCATTTGCCTGGCTTCTTAGGGGACATACTGTTTACCTTTATTTTGCATAGCGTCCTTCATTTAAAATAATCACAGAATACCTGAGTTATAAAACACATATTTGGAAAGGATCACTTCTGTGCCACTTTTCTGACACAATTTTTAAAGGTAAAAAAAAGCACAAGTTCTTTGCCAATTATGGTTTTGGCCCTGTTCCCATTGCTTGCATGAGGGCTGCAGGATACGGTACGCAGATCGGTTCTGCCACCCATTGAGAGCTGTGGAGCTCGCAGTTGTCCCCTGGGTATTCAGGGGATCTGGGTTCCATTCACACCAAGGTCACTTAAAACAGCGTCCCCCAAACGGGCATTAAGATGGGGCGGAAGGGAGCGATGACTGCCACTGATGTCTCATTTCTTTCCTCTCACAGGACACAAGTATGAAGGAGTCAGATTTGAAAAGGGAAACTGCGGAGTCAGCATAATGAGAAGTGGTAGGCAGTTTCTGGTTGTTGAATGAGCATAAATGAAACGTTTTGGAAACCTGTAAGCAACTTCCTTTCAAAAATGTGCAACAACGCTTCTCTACAGCAAAGTTTTACCCAAACCTGCCAGTTGTTATTCTTCCTTAGGTATCCTTGATCACAGAATGTCAAGTAATATGGTTCATTAACTTTTTAGCGGACAAATAGCTGCAACAGATTTCATCTCACCCCTTCTCCAGCAACTGTGAGAGGCCAGGCCAACTGTCCTTCCTTGTTTGCCACTAACTCCTTCTGCTCAGAGACAGGTCTCCGGATAAACCCTGCTCAGTGGTGGGAGTCACTGTTATTTTGCCCAATGCCGTGGGAACCTTTGTACCTGTGATGTAAAATCCAGTGGCTCCACAGCTTCCTGCACTACATTTTGCACCGTGGTGTCTCTGGGCAGAGCTCAAAGACGCTCTCCAAACCCCAAACGTTTGTTTTGACGTTTCCAGCTCTCGCCTTTGAGAGCTTAGCACTGGTGTGTGGGAACACTGATGCCCAGGAGCTAAGTAACACCAAGTAGACCAGTTTTTTTGTCTAAACAGAGAAAAAAGGAAAATAGCTTCAAGTGGTTTTAACACTTAGAACCGAGAAGAAAAAAATGCCTCCTTTTTAGACCTCTTCACCCGTACAGTATTGGGACTGTCTGTTTCATTGTAGCATCTTGCAACTGTGCCATTTCTTAGCATTGTGTAACAATTTGTTGTTGGGTTTTTTTGCTGCTCATTTTGAGGAGAGGCAATGGAACAAGGTTTACGAGACTGCTGTAGATCAATCCGCATAGGAAAAATCCTGATACAGAGCGACGAGGAGACTCAAAGAGCGAAAGTGTACTATGCTAAGTTTCCACCAGACATTTACAGGAGAAAAGTTCTTCTTATGTACCCAATACTAAGTAAGTGTCTTTCATCGTTGTGTACCGTTAGACTCCTCTGAACAGCGAGTGCGCTGAATTTAAAGGAAAATTTCCAAATTTCAGGGGCTTTGGTTAGGTTTTTTGCTTGGTTTAGGTGACGTAGTAGGGAACGTATCAGGCTGTGCCAGAACACATATTAGTCAGCCTGCACCAGCATGAAGGCAGAGCAAATCATTTGGGCATGCCTGCATTTGTGAGAAAGGTTGAAGCATTAAGACTTGATATAAATTTAATTTTTTAAATTTTGCCATGAGAAAAGACTCATTTTTCTCATGCTATTAAAAGACGTTTTTGGATTAATATTATAATCCTAGAAGCAAATTATTTTTAAATTAAATACAGTTAATGCTCCCCCCCCAAAAAAAATCTGGTAAGTGTGGTAAGGAGTTTGTCAGGATGAAGTAACTTTTCCAGTCTAAGATTGAATTCCGGTTCTACACATGGAGCTCTTAATTGCTGGTTTACTATTTTAGATGAGCTTTCTTGCCTCAGGGCTTTAATAAAATCCACCGACTTCAGTGCTTAAAACCTGGCAGAGTTGGCTGTTTCAGAGTAGAGATGAAGTTCCTTCATGAGGAGACCAAAGTTTTCTACAATTAATCCATGCAGAGGTGATAGTCTTCCAGTGGGAAAGGCCAGTACCACCCTCCAGTCACAGACCACTGTTAACACGGATATTCTCGGATGGCCTAGGACAAGTTCTTCAACCAGGGGGGAAAAAAAAATCTCCCTTTTTCCCCTTTTAGGTACTGGGAATACTGTCATTGAGGCTGTCAAAGTTCTTGTCGAACATGGCGTACAACCAAGTGTCATTATCCTGCTCAGTCTATTCTCCACACCTCATGGTAAGTTGATGGGGTGTGAGGGGGACAGGAGAGTGGGCACGGGTACATTTAATGGGGAAGAGTTACATTAGTCACGCACTTCCGACAGTGGTGAAGAGCTGTTCCTTTGCAAATAACGATAGCGGCACTGCTTTGCTCAGAAGAAAGGGAGTTGTTTTTGGCTGAATTGTAAAACTGAGAGTGAACAGCGACATGTTTGGTGTGGGCAGTGGAGGGGGCTAGCAGAAAGGAAAAGGCCTGTTACACCTAATGGCAAGACTGCAATGGTCAAGTATTCCTAAAAGCAGGAATTTGCAGCGCTGCCAGGTACACAAAACGCTTCAGTGGCTCACAAAGCAATGCCACTCCTGCTGTTGCTCAGGACTGTAGCAGCCCATGGGTGGTGTTGAGTTGGTCCGCCACCAAAAGAATACCAGTTCTGTAAGGAGCATGAGGTAAATGAAGCTACAGAACTGTCCTGTCTGCGTATTAAAGATCATAACTTTAAAAGGGAGTCCAAAAAAGGAACATCTGTTCCTGTGAGGTAGGAAAACGGATCTTGTGCATTGTTTTAAAAATTGGCCGTGGCAGAAATTGCTATCAAAAAAGTCAACTGAACTGCACAGAGTTATTCCTGGCAGTCTGTAACCGCTTTGGTGATTAGATTGGCAGTATACACATACGGTAAAGAAAAAGCCAAATAAGAAAATGCAAAAAAGCAATGCACTAAATTCAGGAAGTTTTTCCTTGTAGACAGTCAGCTAAGGTAGGGACATGAAGCAGAGATGGAAGAACAGAACCTGCCTTCTCTACAGAGTTCTGCTAATTGTGATTTAACGTGTGGTGCTGAAATACAGCTGCAGTGCTGTAGTCATTATTGCCTTTGCCCTCTCTCAAAAGGTGCCAAATCTATCATCCAGGAATTCCCAGAGATCACAATTTTAACTACAGAAGTTCATCCTGTTGCACCAACACACTTTGGACAGAAGTATTTTGGAACAGACTGACCCACTCGGAACAAAGGGCTATGACTGTACGATGTGACGGGAGGTTTTTTTCTACCTTTTATTATTGTTGAGTTGGTTGAGGGCACGTTTAAGAATCTTTTTGGCCAAAGGGGGAAATACTTGACTTAGATTAGTTCTGGTCAGTTACTGCCTGAACACTGGATCAGGTGCAGTAACAAAGCACTCTGCCGTTACAAAGTCCAGCATCTCAATGTTGGGGTTCTATAAATTGCTACACTCTCTGCTTTAACTTATTTATTCTTCTATAGCCTGTCTTGTGGCTGCTTGCAAGAGCAAAATAAAACAACTGAATCACAAAGGTGTGTATTTCATTTCTAGTGGTAACGTTCACATCACTCCAGGTCAGCTGGTACAGCCACTCCTAATGTGTCCAAAACGATGGGTGCGCTTGGAACTCGATGTAATTCTTAGCAGCCACGTTGAATTTTTGGCAGAGTTTTCAATCTTCGGACGGTGGCTGAGAACTAAAGATACAACTCTTTGAATTTTGCTCTGTATAATTATTATTTTCAAATAGTAAAACATCCACAGTTGTCTTGCTCAGTGGTACTGAATAAAGAAGCTTCCTATTGCAGCACACGTGCCCTGGCAAACTGGGTGGGCATTAAGGGCAGGAGCAGCACCATCTACACAAATTCTACACCTACAGTTTGTAAGTTTTGTCTCTGAAAACGTTTGTGGTTGAATTGGTATCGCTAACCCTTTTACAGAAGGGAAGGCTGTGGCAAAAAGTTGAACTCAGTTTCTAGTTCTGTTCACAGAGCAACAGGGCTTAAAGTCAAAAGACCAGGCTTAGCGCCCTTTCAAAATGCTCAATGCAGTAATTGTGTCGATCAGTTTAAACATAAATCTGCAGCCAAATACCTTTGTTCTTTGGCTTTAAATCCCCTGGTACCAAGTAGACAACATCCAACACTTAAACTAGCTAGTATCTTACCTTACTGTAACTTTGGGAGAATTCATACACAAAGACAATATAGTCCCTTATTAGTTTTTTCAATATATCCATATTCTACAAAGTGCAGATCACAGAATGTGATGACAAGCAGAGTGCTTCATGCCTCTCGCCAGAGGAGCGGAGTGCAAAGGCCGGGGCTGCCCCAACCAACACCTCATCGGACAAGGGGCAGCATTTAGTGAACCCTGGTTTTGGCACAGACAAAAAACCTTCCCCACTCCAAGCAGTAATTTCAATTAATTAAAGTTGTGTAAGGCTTCCAGAGAGAGAACGTTCAGCCTGAGCATCGGCTCAGTCATAGGAAATAACCATTCACAAGTATAATAAATTAGCCAAAAATGGTTTTAATGCAGTCCTTGCCTGCAGTACAGTCTGAACCGTGCAGGCTTTCTAGTATAAACCATGATAGAAAATGACAAAGCAGGATGTACAGGATCCTCAGCTGTAGAAACCATACAAACACTTGGAAACTGCTAGTGAAACATACGCAAAGCATTTGTAAGAAAGTCAGAATGTTTTTGGACAGTAAAGACGAGTATCCAAAGCTTTTGTAAAAACCCATTTGATATCAAAAGTCTTGACACCGGCAGCAGTATTAAACTCCTGAACCCAACTAAACATCCCAGACGTCAGCAGACTGTGACGTTCACTGGAAAAAACATTTACTTCCTATTAAATTAAGGGGTGAGAAATCGGTATTAAACAACATTGCTCTGAGTGGCACGTCCTGAGCTGAACAGAACAGTGTTGATTGTACGCGAGATACTTACAAGCCCCAACAGCAGGCCGTACTGGTTATCTAAAAAGCAGCTGATTGTAATAACAAATCAATACGATGAAATTTATGTTACTGTTTCTGATTTAGCGGTTATCGGCACAGAGCCCGCTAAGCCAGTCTTCCTTGACAGGGAAAGGGCCTTGCACTACAGTGATGTACAGTGAAGGGAGCTCTGACCCAGTCGAAGAGGTAGCGTATCAGTTCCCAAAGGGAGCCGCCTGATCCCAGCCCGACTCCTGCAGGTAGTGTTCTACTCCGCCCGAGCTTCCCTGCCTAGTCAAAACACCAGTGAGTGAAACCCACTCGCTTTATTTGAAGCAAGGTAAAAAACTCCATCTAGTGCTGACTTCCAAGGTACAGGTAGGTCTGCGATTATCTGCTCCTGGGGTTTAAAGAAGTTTTATGTTTGAGGGACCCATTTTCACAACAAACATAAATGAGTCACTTTCTGATGAAAAACAGCTGGACAGATAAAATAGTTTATAAAACAACATGACCTTTTCTATTTTATATGTTACTAGCAAAAGGGAAGCAGTGAGAAGTTCCCTGCTCCAACAACGCAATTTGGAATTACTCCTGCTTGGACTGTCAGTGAGTACAGCAGGAAGCTACACGTTAATGTAATTACTGCAGAAGAAGAATGCCCACACGTGAAGTTAATTCCAAACAGCACGATAGGTTCCACTTACCTCCTCACACAAGCTCTTAGTCATAGAAATCGTACCTCCTCCTCGGGGGAGGCCACCTCTGCAGCAGCCCAGGCGGTTCACTACATCGTCAGGGCACCAGATGTTGACAGGAGGAATTTCTCTCTCCTACACATCCTAAAGGCTCCTGGATCCCCCAGAAAAAGGCAAGAAAAAAAAAAAAATACACCAACGCTTTCAAGAATCTCTTACAAAGGGAAGTGCTGAGGTGAGAAGGCACAGCACACACCTCCCCCAGTTTAGAAAGGAGGTGGGGAGGACAATTTTTGTTTGTTTGTTTCCAGGCTTCCCGTGGGATTTGGCCCAAGGTTTGGCTCAAGAAAAGTTCACGTCTAATAAGTACTGAAACAGCAGGAATGCCTTCAGGTAAAATACCTGCGTGTTATATGGGCTGGTTGATGCTAGCACTTGATGCAAGCAGGCATTTCTTTTTAAGCATTAATTAATTGGAATAAGAAGCAAAGATGATCCCTTTTGTCCTTTTTGTTGGGCTTTTTTTGGTTGGGGTTTTTTTTTTCTTTTCCTCCTCAACGTAGCTCGTCTACTTTTTTTTTTTTTTTTTAACAGTGGCTGTTATCCACTAAAGTTTTACAAATGCTGCTGTAAATCTTAAAACCTCATACAGAAAAAAAAATACTTTAAGCAGCATGAAAGCATAACCAACTTGCAGGTCATACTTGAAATGTAAACTGGCATTTTGTTTCACAAGGTTTACATTCCAAACTGAAGCTAGAAAATGAAGAAATAAAGATTTTTAGGAAAGAGAAAAGCAACGCAGGAAGTTGGATCCCGCTGCTCTGAGCAAAGGGAGCTGAGCCTGAACGATGAGAATCGCCAACCGCTAGCTGACAAACATTAAGATTAGTTACAAATAAAATATGCGGCACAAACTGCTTAAAATGACACCTACTCACCTTCATAGCATCCAAAAAACCGGCACAAGCAGCTGAAAGCTGATAATATTTTAACTATATATTCAGGAGGAAGAGGAAAGACTCTCAAAGGGAGACAGGAAAAGAACAAGAATAAAACTGCGCAACACTGGGTATGACCTCAATGTTAATTACCACAAAAGGAACTAACGTGTTAAGCAGGAAGAGTACGCGGTAATGCCCCAGCCTCACCACGCTTGTCGCTGCCAAGCTGTTAGGCAGACCATTACTTTCAATGAAAAAAGCCACTCTACCATGCAAATGCTTTAACTGATGGTTTCAGAACGAGTTTATTTTTGCAAGTGTTCTGTAACAAAACAGCAGCTGATAGAATTGGAAAAATATCAATAAAATCAAGGTATTATTCAAGTATTATGGATGGATTTCAAAAATTTGTACCACAGGAATCACCAAAATGAAAATGTGGCCCTTTGAGTTAATTAGTTCTGGCTTAATAAACAAGGTACCTCCTTAGCCTGCTAATTCAACGCTTTCATGAATGCGCCAGCTATGCCAACGGTAAATCTGTTCTGCTGGCATAACGACTACGCGGGAGGCAGCGGGTCCCTGAATACATCTTAGCGCATCATTCTTGATACCTAACTTTGGGGAAGAAAAGGTAAATTGTATTTCTTTTTTTTTCCCCCGACACTTTACATTCATACTATGTTACAGACGTTATGCATCAGGTGTGGTAACTAACACTAAGTTGTGCTTTCAGTCCACACCAACAATCGGAACTAAAAAACTACAGCTAGTATAGATTTTGCTGAATCACGTTTCTGGTTTGTTCCAGGAAGTAAACATTTGTTGCTAGAGTGCTATTAGGAAGCTTCCCAGTTCTTGTCAGTGACAGTACGCTACATGCACTAGGTACAGCCTACTAAAACCATACAGTACTGCTTCTTGTTCAAAGGAATACAATCTTATTCTACTCCAAAAACATACTGTACCAATTCAGCAAGAGACAAAACAAAATTGCAGTGCAGTGAGGCTTACAGAAGCCCTAATTCCTTGGACAGGACTCGCTGGCCAAGGAGAGGACTTACCATAATACCATCCATAGAAACATCAATATGATGTTTTCTCTCTGGTTTTGTTTTGTTTTGGTTGTTTTTTTTTTTTTTTTTTTTTTTTTTTTTAAAGCGAAAAGTTTCTCTTAATTAANACGCGAAGGACGTGAAATGCATTTGTAAAATGCTGAAATACAAACAACAAACGGGCCAAAGGCAAGGCAGAGCATGCTGCACCTGGCTTGAACTCTCACACTTCTGTGCCCTGATTTAAGCTAGCAAAACCCTGGTTGTGTTCAACACTTTCAGAGACACTCCTGGTGTCTCTGACACCTGCAACGCTGGTTGCCACTCAAGCCACATATATTACTACCTGATGACTGTCGGTAGCATTACAGACAGCTTCTGGTGGTCCTAGTCCAGCTTCCATGGTCTCATCGCAATAACCCTGACAGTAACTGGCACCACGGCTGGCAGTCGGAGGCCTGGTCTGCCCGACAGAGCAGCCTCGTGGCCACGTGAAGAGCGCTCTCCTGCCGGCGGTCAGATCCACCTCCCTTGGCTACATGAACCTAAGCCAACAAAATCATTCTTCTCTAAATACAGGTGCTTCTACACCTCAAGCTCAACTGGCAGCGTGAGATCCACTAAGGACAACAGCTGTTTCTGACCCTGAGCTGAAAACCACTTCTTTTCTGCTTTATTCTGTAGCAGAGATCTGATGCTGAGAAAACAGCCCCCTGGATGGGGCCGAGACAGTTGCCTTGCTGCTTCCACACTGCACCAGGCTGCAGGGCAACAGCTTAACGAGCACTACAGTCACGCAACTTAAACCAGCATCAGAACTGAGATTCAAACCTTAGGACTTTAGTGAATTTTTTGGGTGCAACTGGATTTGCAGCACCTAACTAGGTAGAGACTGACAGTAAATGTCACAAGGTGGCAATCCCAGTGGGAACGTTTACACTGCTCCTGGGCACACGGAGGGCTCAGGAGCATACCTGCAGTGGTTGTACGTTGCATCGTACATGCTGTACGCAGGCAGTATGAGAAACAAACAGGATGAACTGGAAGCGTTGGCCAGCTCCCAGAGCTACGATATCATTGGTATTAGCGAGACTTGGTGGAATGAGTCCCACCACTGGAGTCCTGGGATGGAAGGTATGGGCTGTTCAGGAGGAGTAAGCAGGGCAGGCGAGGTGGAGGTGTCACACCGTATGTAAGGGAGAGGTTTGACTGTACAGCCCTTACAGTTAGTGACGATGTGGCAGAGAGCCTCTGGGTGAGGATCATGGGGATGGAAAACAAAGGAGATGTTGTAGTGGGTGTACGCCTTGAAGAGCGTGTTAAAGAAACTACCACATACTCGGCTGAATATCTGTTTTGTTACCTGCGGCAGTGACTACAGACAGCCTGAGGAATGTCTGTTTTCCAGTGCATTTACCTAGCATATTCGACAGAACTTTACGCATCCTGCATTTATCACATTCTTTGTACGCAACTTTCTTTCAGAAGCTAAGGGAAAAAAAAAGTCAATTTAAGAAGTAAATAGCAGCCCAGCTTTAAAAGCACAGGTAGCAGGGGGTGCAGTCAAAATTACTGCTTTTACGCTGCCCAGATCTCTGGTCAACAGCCTTTCTAAAGGCCAAAAATACTAATTGGAAAAACTGTGTTCTCCTTAGTAGGCCATCTGCAATTACGTTTGCGGCATCAGCTGCAATAATGCACCGGGCAAAAAGATCTCAGCATCAGTATTTTGAGAAACACTAAGTTTCCCCACAGGGATCTGACTGTTCATTTACATGCCGCCCTGAAGAACGCGGACGCATCATGTCTTCAGCAAACGCCACACTGACGCTGTATTCCTGAACACCCACCTCTCACTGCAGCTTTCTGCACTCAGCTTTAATCACGGGACGCAGAGGAACCTGCCCGACTATCCTGTGGCACTGGAACGCAGCACAAACAGTACAAATGCCAGGCCTGGCGTAAGGATATCTCCTTCAAGTAAGCAGAAGAGAACAAAATGGAGCTTGTTCAGTCACTCAGAGACGCGTTTTGTCCGCGTTTTGTTCTGCCTCAGTTTCCCACAACTTTTGTATCTGTTTCACGTTTCATTCTGGAGCTTTCAAAAATCCAACGCGTGAATACTGATTTGAAGCGGTTCTGAAGCTCTCAAACCATTTATTGTTTCTACCTGGACAAGAGTTTGTTATAACCAAGTGAGGCTGAGCCGCTTTTGAGGAAAGGGAAAAATCGGCCATAACTAATTACAAGAAAAGTTACTGAATAAGAGCAAGTTACTTGGAAACCTTTAAAGCTGTTTCTAAATCTGAGCGGGATAGCTGCGTTATCATAAAGACATCTGGTTTAAGAATAATTAGAAGACAAAAATTGATGTTATATACTACCTAGTGAACAGTGCTGCAGGTAGACAGCAGGCAGGGATACTGCCTGCAGATTTTGCAGGCAGCTCTGCTGCTGCTGCTGCTTGGCAGAGAAACGACACTGGAAGAATGACATGGCTGTAAACAGAACCAAATCCAGAAAGATACAGGAACCTGCTCGGAAAACTCCGCTAAATCCACACGGCTTCAGACACAGCTCTGATACTCCTTTCTTAAAAATACACTTCAGCTGACAGAATGAAACAGAAAGTCACCAAATCATCTTCCGGTTTTTATATACAAGGAATTTAGGGGTTTAAAAGGCACAAAGAGCACCTCTGTTGGTGCTAAATTCCTATTCATTTCCTATTGTGTTGAGCTGCCACCTTCCTCTCAAGAGGAACACGTTTTGCCAGAAATGAGGCGATTAATTCCACTGGCATCTTTCAACAAACACAGCTTAAGGTCCACCACGAGATTTACATTAGGAATGCAGGTTTAGACTGATAGGAAAAATAGTTTCAGCACTCAACAGCCATTTGATGACAGAACCACCCAACAGACATGGTTGAAGTGGTTGAAGCAGGAACATTCAGAGTGTTCAGTACCGCTCTGAGGAGAGGAGCGAGTAAGCTACACTAAGCCTGGGAGACTCCTCACAACTAAACTTCAGCAGTAGGACGTTCTACAGAGTTCGCTGCCTGCTCTACACCGAACTACAGAGGCTGATGTATAAAATATTTGCCCGCAGGGCACGGTTTACACCACGTAGTTAAACGTCTAGTCTCATGGACTGAAAATCTCTGCAAGACTCTCTTCTGTCTCACGAACACATTTCCACTGGTAGTAGCAGCAGCAGAGCAAACAGAAGAAAAAAGGATTTAGTATGTAGGCAAGGCCTTTGTCACCAAACAGATACTTACCAGGTAATTTCTCATGACATGCACAACTGCTTCTGTAGTCACTGTCAACACCAATGGGCTGAGAAGCAGACACAAAAAACGGGATAGAAAATGGTAACAGATGTTCCTAAAGGCAGTATACTAATACTTCAAGCATGCACCTAATTCAAACATGAGTGATGGAGTTGCCAGGGCTGAATCATGCAGATAAAAAAAAGACTCAGGTCTAGAAAAATGCATAATCCTGCCAGCAAATTGTCAGTTCCGTTCCACAGAATAAAGACAGCAATACATTCCTTCAACTGCAAACGGAGCAAAATGAAGAAAAAATCTGATCACCTCTTAGCGCTGAAAAACCTTCAAACCACCCATCAATACATTTACTCAGGAAGAAGTTTGAAAAAATTCATCGTCTCTTCAGCATTATGGGACTAAAACCACCTTGGAGCGCAAACTCCAAACACTGCTGTTGGAGCTAAACTTTCAGTGCACATTTCCAACTCATGTGTTTCGAATTTACATCTTCCTTTCTGACTCCATAAACACACAAATTTCCATCAAACGTTGATCCAGGAATGAGGTGATATTTTAGCCCCAGGAATTTAATTTAATTTAATTTAATTAAACTGTACTGTCTAAAGTTCCCTTTTGCATTTTAGGTGCCTGCAAGTAGGATTGGGCTTAAAGGGCACTATAACTCAAACTCTAAGACAATTACACCCTCCTAAAAAATGTTTAAAAAAATCTACGGCCACAATATTCTTGAATCTTGATACTGGCAACGTGAATATTTTATTTCCATACACAGCTGCACATGTATATATGCATGTTCAGCACTTTTTCTTTCAACACACTTACATCCAACTATCAATTTAGTGCCAAATTTAAGTGGGTCTGTCCCTCATTGAGTTGAATGGACTCAGATAGAAGTTTAAACACGTTAGAAAATGCTACTTGTCAGAGAAGGTTGGAGAATCAGTCCTAAAATAAATACCATCCCCAAGAATATTATGGCTTGGAAGAATTTCAAGAACTTGAGTCCCTGATGTTTGCGAAATGAAAAGGCCTTTGGAAATGCCCTCGCATCAATACTTTTTACCTATTTTGAATAAAAAATATATATTATTTATAAAATAAAGACAGCAGGCCAAAGAAGATTGGCCAGAATCACTCTATAAAACTGTTCTGTTCACTCTGTAACTTAAACTTATAAAGCCTTGAAACATCTGGATAGCAGGATTTCTGGAGAAGCACTCTAGAATGCAGATTCCAATCAGACGATACTTCATGATGTTTTCTCATCTTGAAGATCCACTTGTTTTCTGCCCCTCAAAACTGAAGTCCATGCCAAGAGAAGGGATGTTGACTCCTGAGAGGGAAGCTGAAATTTAAACAAAGAAAAATGTGCAACTATAAGCACCGATCTGATGAACCATAGATGGCTCTCTCATCTTGACTTTGAGCATCGTTTTAAAGCCATGTAGAACGACAGGGAAAAGGCTGCTTTGTCACTCCCTCAGTACAATGGCAGTACGCGGTCCTCACTGACTATCGACGCAAAAATACTTCGGGGTTTTTCTTCTCAGTGGAAGAAAATGGAATCGCATCTACAACATGCAAGACACCCATTTATAAAAACCTCGAGTTGTCCCATTTGTGTGCAGAACTAGGCAGTGGATTACAGTGCTTTGCCATACAATACAGAGTTATTCAACACCCACAGAAAACAGAAGGGCAAATTCTATCTGACTGTTCCACCTCCTGCAAATGGGACAGCAGAGGATACTCCTTGAATCTTGGTCAATTACGCCCCCCTGTGAAAATGTTTCTCGGAGACTGAAGAGGACACAGCCTGCAGCTTGCTGCAACAGTACGCGCGTGGGATATCTCCCCACTGTGACAAAAATCAGAACAGATTATAGACCAGCAGCATCCTCCCCAAACTGTATCATCTGTTGTTGTACCCAAGTTTCTCCAGGGTGAAAAAACCACCAGATAAGCGAGTAACAGCTGACATGGGCATCTACAAGTTACTTCCATTTATTTTTAACTGCAGCTTGGCTGTTCTCAACTTCAGTTTCTTTCAAGACTGTATCTGCACCTTCCCACACCCTTCATGAATCACTGAACAGACTTCCAGTCTTGTAATGGTACAAGTTAGTGGCAAGAGTCATTCCTGCCACATTTACCAGCAGAGCTGCAGGGTTTGTATCCTCCCCTACAAAGAGTGCTTTCGGCTCTTGTGTTAACTGTGTCAATATCCAGCCCAGGGCTACTGGATAGCCACTGTTTTCTTTTAGGTTCTCTTCAACAATATATTTCTGGACAAGATGGAGAAATATTGGTGAAATACTGCCACACATAGATGCATCAACACAGTACTCTGGTGAGAGGGTCTGGTCTCTGCCCTTCAGTGGGCTCAGAGGCCTAGATGGCATGCCACTGTCACAGCTGCACCACTCCAAAGCCAGCATGAAGGTCTGCACTCCACAGCCTTCAGCACATTAGATGGCTCTGCCTGAGCACTGGGGAGTATGCCACTGTTAAAAGTCAAAACCTGTCCAACATGACCTACCAATTTCCCTGCAGAGCATCTCTTTTGAAGGTAACGAAGAAAGAAATACTGACCTTTCTGAGCAAGCTTTATACTGCTGCATTTTCAAACTGCTATGTCTCCCTTTCTATGGCAAGGGATGAAGCTTCACCAGAATCTATAGAACGAAAAACAAAGTAGTTAGAAGTAAGTAAATCTGTTTTTCTCACTGAGGATATATTTTTCACTAAGTGTGGGAGTGTGTTTTTAAGAATCATTCCAAATAAAAATAGACAACCACTTGTCAGAGCTAACCGAACAGCAGTTTTTAAACTGAGGTTACTCTATTATTGGCTCTATCTATTTTATAACTGTGTCACAAGCTTTAAAGCCAGAAAGACAAATAAAGGTCCTTCAGTTTTAATGGAACATCTCAGGCCCTTCTGGTTAGAAAATTATTTGGTGGTTTACTTCTATTGTGTAAGATGGAATCTGAAAACTCTAAGCTTAGAGCACTTCATTTGCTGATGCCTTGCAAAAAAGAAAAGCAGCGGTGAGAAAACAAGGAAGAGTAAAACATCGTTTGTGCCTACAACACAGCCTCCTAAACCCCTTCTGTCAGATGGGAGTGAGGGTACCAAAGCTTAATGAACCAGGGAGTCATGTTCTCTGAATACCGTTGGGTTAATACAGCCGTGGCAGAAATACATGGTAATACATTTCAGGCACTCACGGTAAGTTTATTCCTGAACATTTCCACTTGCAAAATAAAAACGTCATTTTTCTATGAAAACACACAGTTTCAGCCCAAATCTTGGAAAACTGAAAGCTGTAGAGGTCAGACTTAAGCCATATATAAGCAGCAGAGAAATTTCTACTTTAAACCTATGTTGAGAGGTTGAGGCAGTTGGGCTTGTTTGATCTGATGAAGAGGAAGCTCGAGGTCAATCTAACAGCAGCCTACAACTACACGGAGACTGTTTAAAATGACAGCTGGCCTGAAAGCAGCTCATATCTCATATTCAATGGAAACAGCATCCTGCTGATCATAGGCAACAACATCATTTTGCTGTACCGCAGAAGTGTATTATTACAGTATCTAATACCCAAGAAACTCAAAGCAATTTATATGCATAAATCTATCTTCATAACCTGCCTGAGAGATAGGAAGGTTATCACGCTGTATTCTCCCCACCTGCAAAACATCATTAAGTGAAACACACTGTCCTATTAAAAAAAAAAAAAAAAAAAAAAAAAAANAGGAATAAGATCCAATTCCCAAATTCGTACTCCTAGAGCTGTTCCCATGCCTGCTAAAACCAGGATTTCAAAACTGTATTGCTCTGTAGACATCTTATACTGATCTCGCACTGTTCAGTTGTAAAATCCAGAGCTCGTCGTAAGACGTGATGGTCAAAATGCAAGAACGGCATCAAGCAGTGTCACAAATCAATTTGCCACAGAACTTTCTTTAATTTTCTCCAAATGAATTTTCTCTGTGAAGGTAAAGAAAGAAAAACAAAAAGCAAACACTTCCCCCTTACCACTCAATGATACACACACAATAAATAAATTTGCCTAGGCTTCTTGTTTCCTTATTACGTATAAAAGGAATCAGTGGTATTTCCATTATCAGGTTATTTTCATATTTATTAGCATAGCCATCTATTTTACCATGCAAAATCTAATCCAATTATTCAGATGGGAAGTTCCAGAGAACAGCCCTTTATCCTAGATACCTTTAGGAAAGTATTTGATCTGGGTGTCGAAAGGAACTGATGAAAGGATATCTAAAACCTGCTGGCTCTGGGACATTAGTCTCACCGAAATTTCACTACCAACTTTTTATGGAATATCTTTTTTCATCTAATTGATTTAGCAGCTGCAGGTCTGATCTACATACAAAACGATATTGGTTTTACTAAATATACTTACCAATTAATTTAGTCGAACTGACGCAGATTCCTACACAGGTACCCCTCCAACATTTCAAAACTGATTATAAGGCACTCATTTAGTTTAGCCCTGCTTTAACTTAATCTTTTTCTGTCAGACACAATTTAACCATTTCTATCGTGCCTAAAATCCAGACATGCAAACCTAGTCGTTTGTCTCAGTTTACTGAATTGGCCAGCACACCATTGCACAGTCTGAGCAATCTCTGCTTGCTTCCCACACCTAAGTAGCTTTTTAAATTCCTTGAGGGATAGAAATTCAAACCCTACAGTCACAACAGATGACTTCTTTACTCGAAGGACTGCTATGCTAAATTAGCTGGTATCTCAGGACATGAAGCTCCTTTAATTAGACTCCTACCAATTTGAATTTAAATTCAAAACACATGCCTTCAGACACCTGAAGCTTCATCACACCAACAGAGATACCAACTTCCACCTGTTACTCTGGATATGCTGGTTTCTGCTGGAAAGATGTTACTTAGTACAGACGACATTTTTTAAGATGAGAACAATTTGGGAAAGATTTGATTCATACTGAAGCCTTTTGTACAAGTTTAAATGAAAAACATGATTAAATTAATAAATCAAAGAGAGGAGATGTTGCTATAAATGTACAGAAATGGCTGTCCTGTCCTAGGCTCCACAAGACAAAGAGTGCAAGCATTCACAGTACTGACACACCCACGACCAACATGTCAGGTACATTCTAGATGAGTTCTCTGAAAAAACTGATAACCTTATAAGCTGCCAGCATGTGATTCGGGGTAGCTCTCTGGCTAGAGAGATTAAACAGATGCCTGTGAATAAGGGATGAGCATTAATAAATCTGAAAAAATTCAAATTACCATGAATTTGGAAGCAAGTGTTTTCACTCTCTGGCTAAGAAATGAAACAAAAGGTTCCCCACCGTATTTTTCTCCCTATGTGAAACAATAAAAGCCTTAGCGAGGCCAGGATTAAGGAAAAAAAAAATCCAACCAGAAAGGGCACGTTTAAACATCCATATCACAGAAATAAAGGACAACCCTGTGGATAAGATAATTGAGAAGATGGCCTGTACACTCCTGGGACCTAGACGAAGCTACCTCATCTCCTTGCTTTCAGTTGAGCTTGTCCTCTCCTCATGAATCTCCCAGTCCCCTTAATGGTCATCTCCCCCAATATCCACATGTGAGCTGATTTTGCAGTCGTGGGGGCTTAAAAATGCCCTGCTTTATTCAGACACAGTATAATCAGAGTGGAAGCAAAACACTGCAATAATGCAGTTAAGCACAATAACATTACACAAAGAAACATTTCATCAAGCTCCTCCTTTTTTCATTATTTCTGTGGCATGCACAAGCCCGGAGTGTGGGACTCAGCCGATGAGGAGAGCCCTCATTACTCCTGCTACATAACACAAGTGCACGAGCAATTGCAGGTGAAGCTCCAGGAGGCAAGAGAGACCCCACATAAATACAAGAGGGCAGTTACTATTCTGATCTTGGTGCAAGCTGGCAGTGCCATCTCCTAAGACTGCAGGATTGAAAAATCTGAACTTTCATGTTTCCTCAACTCCTGCTTTGCCTCATGTCCAGGTAATAGGAAAAAGAACAAACCTGGTACCTCTTCTTATACAACTCCCTCTCCCCCAACATCTTTTACATTAATCAAAATCATGCACAGACATTTGTTATCTGTGCTAGCAGAATGGTACAGTCAAGAGCCCAGAGAAGAACGATCCACGAGATGGATTTATGCTGTATCACAAAACTACTTACTCAAAAATATTTTACATGTGTTACACAGTTGGACTCTATGATCTTAAGGGTCATTTCCAATCTGAATGATTCTATGATTACTGAATCAATCACGACCCTACCTGGTGGCCATAGAGAGCCACAGAACTTGTAGAGTGCAAGATTCAGGCAACCCTGCCTGCTATGGAGCTTTTTGATGAAAGCTCTGTGTGTCACTCTGCTCACAAAACTGGATCAGTGGCAGGGCTGAAAGCTGCATTGCAAGTGTCAGCTACTCTCAGTCCTGCAGCACCGGCCGCAGAAGCATCCAAGGAAGGATGTCAGCTTCCTCCCCTCCCAACCACACACACTCCCCCCAGTCTCCATGTGGGATTTCATCTTGCAAAAATCAGATGTTTAGACTCAGAGCTGAGAGGAGGATTTGCCTCTTTGTAAGAAAAATAAAGGGAAGTGGATTTACCCCAACGATTGCTCTAGCAGCTGAATTCCAGTTCCACATCACAGATTTGTAGACATAAAAAGGACATAATCTCCTTATCTAGGGCATTCTTTTATCTGCAGTTCCCACCTTTACCTCACAGCCACTGCAAAAAAATTAAAACTTCTCCAATCATGGACCAGGATCCACATACTAACAGCTAGCCATCTACTCACAGCGTGTGTTCAGCCTGTTTTTTCACTTTTGTTTATAACTTTGTATAGGCTCAGTTTGGCTTTTACGTAACAGTAAGAGGTTCTAATTTTACCAATATTAGTTCTACAGCTTCTTGGAATAAGACTGCAAACTATTTTTTTCACTGAGAAAGACTAGTAGAATAGAATAGAACAGAACAGAATATTTCAGTTGGAAGGGACCTACGACAATGCTCTCGTTCAACTACCTGTAAATGTCATTTATTTTATAAGCACTATAAATTGTGGGACTTCATATAAGCTCCAGATTCAGATTCTGGGGTCTGATCTGGCCAAAAGTCATCTGTCAAATGTTTTCGTACTTAAGAATTAGTTTTTTATTCAGAGAATTTATACTTTGTAGAAGTTGGAAGAAGTTCCAACTCATTCCTAAAGAAGTTATTTTAAGCATCATAAACAATACACAGAGATGCCATATTTTGTTATTTTTAAAGCCAATCTGTGTTACCTTATAACTGCCAAAATGTATAGAACAAACCAGGAAGAACAGGTAGTTTTCTAACACACAAATACGAGCTAATTAAAGCAGTTAATCTGAAGAAAAGCTGAAATGAGCCTCTTCAGTCCTATTGACAAAATCCTGGAGAGCATACTTTCCCAGCAGTATGTGAAGTGTGCCTTGGGAAAAACACAGACTGTTTATTTTGCAGTGGAATAACTTGAACAAACAGCTGCAGGTACGACCTAACCAGAGACCAAACAGCAAATACTGCGCTGTTAGGATTAAAGAGCTCATTGCACAGTGCGTTGCACACATATAAAAATGTTCACATGAAAAGTTTCTGTTACCCTCTTTAACCAAGACCGTAGTCTTCCTCATAGGTTCCCAAACATACATTGTGCACATATGACTAAAATGTATATCCTGAAAGGGAACATTATCAGCAAAGTTTCTGAAAACTATTCTGAGGCAATAAAGAGGGTGACTATGGAAATCACATCTCCGAACAATAAGGCAGTGATATTTGGTTCTCTGAGTATACTTGCTTGATTCACTAATTACAGTAACCTGAGAATTAATTAACACTTTCACCATTCCTTAAAGGGAAAAGAAGAGTGAAATTATCGTACTTCTTTTAAAGGGAACCTGTGGATGGAATCCTTGCTCCACAGGAAAAAATACACGCCCATGCTTAACTGACAGGGTTTCTGAACCCTCAAACATGGTAACTGGGGTCTCTGACATGAACCCTGATATTCTGACACATACTGTATTCTCCAAAGACCAAAGCTTGGAGGTAAATACGCAAGGGGAAAAAAAAATCAAGTTCAAACAGAGAAATGTAACAGTACAGAATCATTAAACTAATTTTGGATCCATCTAACCAAAATCATCAAAGAATGGATATAAAGTCTTTCTTCTAATAGGACTTCCATAGCGTAAAAGGTAAGTTTACGTTTCAGAAACTGATCAAGTCTACTGTACAAACACGCCAATTCACCTAGAATTGCTTTCAGCACATGTATTTCTTCTATGGAGATTAGTGCATAGCTCGGCAAGCATCAAAACCAAATGAACTTCTTTACTCTTGTAATAAAACTGAACAAAAAAAATATAAAGTAGCTTCCTAAATGTATCACTGCATTCAGGTGTTTGCATGCATGTTTTCACAACCTCTCAGAGTATAAATGCACTTTAAAAAAAAAAAAAATCTTAGTCTTTTCATTTTTACAGGCACAACTTTATGTCTCCAGTAACTGTGCTACATGCAGCAACATTTACATATAAATACACTCAGTCTGTGGAAATTTCAGTTTCTCTCTGCAACTTGTAACAACCTCTCAGTTCATTTTCTTGCAAATAGAGAGCTACTTAAAAAAAAAAAAAAATCCAACAAAACCCAGAGTTGACTCCAAAGTAGGGCTTATTTTAGTCTGTGTTCATTAGTCAAGTCAGAGCTGCCCAGTGACTTAGCCAACAGATTTTTTTTATTTGATTAGCTCTTATAATTCATCCATTAGTCACTGTAGGTCAAGATA
>WAAD01004529.1:4183-15998 GCA_013389945.1 Fregata magnificens
TCAATTTCCATGAGTATCCCATTGGATTGAGTCATCTCTAGTGGGATTTCAAAAACTTGAATCAATGCAAGGCCTGTATTTGATCAGAGCAGCTGCTTTAGAAGGAAGGAAAAGGGGGTTGGGAATTTAAATGGGAATTGCAAAACTATGATCATTAAAGATCTTACCAACTTTTAATAAACTATACATGAAAGCCTGAGAGAGCAAGACAGGGACCAAACCAACAAGATTTCTTTTGATCTCTAAACAAAAAGAAAACAGCAGTAGTGAAGGTAGTGATCACTCACAGGGAAAGAGAATTCACAAAGGGTGGTCTTTTGTTTGGGTTTAGGTGCTCTGTATTGCTATGATAATGTGGCTAGGGCCATAGTTTGTCTTATGTTGAACAGCCCTGTATCACATTTGTTGTCTTAAAATGGGTAATAAATCCGGAGCGGTTCCTTACAGTTCCTGTTTAATGATTGTACAGTTACTAGTGGTGGCAGTTGTGTGTTGCCTTGTTGCCTTCTTTTTTTCTTTTTTTTTTTTTTTTTTTTTTTTTTTTTTAACGACTTGTCCAATTCCCCAAAGAGCTTTGTGGTTTTGCTCTTGCATTCTCTGTTCCTTTTTTTCCCCTCCTCTCCCTTCTAGCCAGCTACTTTTGGGAGGGACAGGAATAGCCACTGACTTGAAGTATATGATTTCATCTCCTTATAACCCCAGGGAAGATAAAAGGGAGTTTACTTCTGAAGAAGAAGAGAGCAGGAGATCTTGTCTTATAGGAAAAGGTGGTTTTGTTCTTGGATTTAAAATGAAAATGACTCTGCTCCTCATTCAGGAGGAATGCTTGTGATTGTAATAATTGTCCTTGTTGACAGCACATATTTTTGATGTTGTGGGAGAGCACAGAGGAAGATGTCTGCTTTTACAGGGACAACACTGAAAAGTTCCTTCTTACCTAACTCAAAAGTCACTAGTCAGACAAAGCTTTACACAGGCTCCATGCTCTCTCCTCTGTATGACGGTCTTGTGTATGAAGTAAACCAAGAAAGAGCAAAATGGACATTCATTACTCCTGAGATACTGAGATTGTGTCTTTATAAGTGCTAGGATTTTTCTGTTTTACTTAAAAAATACATAGATAGAATACATATAATGTATAGATAGAACAAATGTCTCACGAAACTGCTCTTTCTTAAAGGAATAAATGTGGCACTCCATTCTTGATCTTGTTTTTGATCTAGCTGCTAGTGCACTTCACGATTCTGTACCTGGTTTGGAACTTGAGCTGTGATAGAGAGACAAAGTTTAAGAAAATGTGACCGACATAAAGATGAGTTCGCATAGTCTTAGTAAAGGCTTTTTGTGTGTTTGAGGAAAGCAGGCAATATACTAGTGCAGGGTTACAAAGATGAACTTGTTTCATGTGGCTTTAATCAAATCTGGGATGTCTGGAATTAAGGGTCATCACCCTGCGAGGCACCTTGAGAAGAATTGCTGTTTCAAATAAGGCCATTGCTGACATGAATGTGGACTGAAAGTTATGCTTTGTTAGAAACCAGGCATAACAACCAAACCAAACAAAACCAGAAGGAAAACCCACATATCAACAGAATATCTCAATTTGTATTTTACAGTAATTTATAGTACATTAAAGAAGGAAGATCGTTTCATTGTCCAAGAAAACAAGAAATTGAACTTGTTTGAGCACGTCTAATACGTTATACTGTAATGATTCCCAACAGTTCTGTAGCCAAGCCATACTTGAAAAAATTGGCAAGATTTGTTCTCTATTATATCCACTTCACCCGGCTCCTGAAGTTGGCTGCAGCATCCTCCTTGCCTCTGCTGACTGCAGCAATAGCACTGGACTTGGGCTAATAAATCTGGTTCCACCTGACTGAACATGTCTGAGCAGCTCCTGTATCCCTCTGTTGTGGTCCCCAGTACTCCCAGTTCCAGGACCGTGATACAGGGGCAGATGAACCAACCTTACAGTGAACTGCACAGCCTGACAGACTTCACACCATGGGGCTCCCCGGTGTGCCTGGCTTTGTAATAGGCTAGACCCGCTAAGCAGAGCCATAGCTCATCAGGTACCGCAAACTTCCTCTGGCAAGAGCTCATTTTAGGTGGCTGGTAGGTCATGGTGCATTGCTGTCAATGTATTCTAATGGGGAGTAGATAAAGATTAATCAAAACTGAATCTTCAGTTGATGGTAAAAGAAGCATATATGAGTTAGGCATGCCAAGGATCTGCAGGATTTGGATCAGAAGTGAAAGCTACCATTGTTTCTGTCAATGATGCTGGGTGGTAGCAATACTAATTTTTCGAAAAAAAGAGATGAAGGTAACATTAGAACCCCCAAATTCATGCTTTTGGTCTAGATTTTGCATTCGATTTCATCTTCTGAAATAAAAAAAAAGTTGGACATGTACAGCTTAATACAACGCAGTTTTACCAGGTCATGGGTGGTTGTTGCCCACTTGTTGCCTAGCTATCCTGAGTACAAATAAACAAACCATTCAAGGTAGGCATAGTTCTGTATGGTGGGAAGGGCTAAAATGTTCTGGAAGACTTAAATAAGCAGATGAAAATAGGTTCTGACACATTATACTGGGCTGTTCTGGCACAAAACTAGCCTTGTTTTTTGGCCAAAAATTATATCAAAATTGTGTTAGGATTGAAAAAATAAACTCCTCTAAGGAAAAAAAGCTCAAAGATAAAACTGCAATAACATATGACAGCCCTCTGTGTAATGCTTCCACCAAGCTCTACGGTGTCCAGTTACTTGTGAAAGAGGATTGTTGGATTGTTCTGCGAGGACAGGAGCAGTCACCCTCACAGTGACCATAGGAGAACTAACAGCATAGCTACCAGTAGGTCTTGTAAAGAAATTTCTATGTGCTTTACCCATTGCATCCTTGTAAAATTCAAATGCAAGTTTTAACAGAGAACTGGAAGCCTGAAATTTCCAGTTAGCTCTCTTGACATGAAAGATTGCATGATGAAGGAAGAAGATCAGAAAAGGGAGGAGGGAAAGCAAATATGGCCAAAAGATAGTTACACATTTAAGGTCATTTGAATCTGAATCTCTAATAATTTAAAATTGAACATTTAAGTTTACATTTATGTACTGTGGGACACAGAGAAATAGAAGGAAAATGGCAAATATCTTCCCAGTATTTCCATTTATTTACCATTGTAAGGGAGCTATCACGCACACTGTTGAGGAAGCCCCAGCCATGTCCGGGTGTTTGCTCTTTGCTAGGAATGACACTGCCAGTGCTGTTGTCAGGCAGCTTGTCCAAACTGTTTTTGCTTTAGTGTGCACCACGGATGCTCTGGGCGTATGAAAGCCAGTGGCCTATGTCATGGGATAGCATAGGCCTGACTTGTACCGAGTAGTGTAATGTTCTTGATACAAGCACATAAAACACTGCAGAGCACATCTGGGGTCTCTTGCCTTCCAAATGTAGCTGCACAGGAGGAATTGTAACTTTTTTTTTTTCCACAGAGCATTGAATACAATCCAGCCCTGCCAAACTGCATGCTTAGAACATTTATGTTGTATGAGAATTTGATACACTGTCTTGAAATGTATGTACATTACTATTTTGTGTACAAATGTAGTAAAACAGTAATACTAGCAAATTCTGTCTGAAAGGTAGCTGCCAATAGACTGCTTTCTTTAAGAGTCTGACAGACCCTTTACAATCCTCCTTATGGACAAGCAGTGAAGTAGCATCTGTCACTGCATTCTCATACTGCACTTGGAATGAAGCTTATTGTCACTTTGGATCAGCTTGCAGTTACATTATCAAACCCAAAGAAATCTAGACAAAAAAATTTCCTAAATAGGACAAGATGGTTACATCGGTTAATGCTGTAGAATTCAACGTGCTGTAGATTGCCAGGATATGAGTATATTTTTGTTTTTTCTTCTCCCTGCCAAGCCTAGTTAAATACTGAAGCATACCGTAAGTGGATATTGCTATTTGCAAACATCTATAGGTGGTTTTCACTGGGAATTGGCAACTTTACTGCTGTATTTCATATCAACACTTTCAAAGATGTGTTTGGCTGATGGTTGTTTGAATGCATAATAGGTAAACTAATTCAATTCAATTTTTCATGTGTATACCATACTATTTTGTGACTTGAATGGTTAAGCAGTTTATGTATTGGGCCGTAAAAATGCTTACATGACTGTTCCTGATGCTGTTTTCATTTGGGATTTATTTTTGGTGTGAGGAGTAGAAGTGATATTAGGATTCTTTTAGAAAAGCCTTAAGCTTATTAAAAAAAAAAAATAGACCAACACCACAAAAATCCCAAAACAAATTTGGCATATCTTCAAAGCTATCTCAACTGTACAGATGTGTTCTTGTTATGCAGTCCAAATAGTTTTCTTAGACCCCCCACTTGCTGGCTGAAGTAAACTTGCTCAGCTGCATAAATGAAAAAGAATGTCATACTGAGTATGTTTGAAGGCTTGTGAACCAAGTTTAATCTACTGTCATTATCATTTATATCTTCTTGTGCACACAGTATTTGTAGCAAAGCAGTTAATACATTTAAATTACTGTTCTTCCGTGTTTGATAATCCTCACAATCCCAGACAGAACTATAGTCTTCATCGTGTAACATGGCTTCCCAGTACCTTTACCCAGAACCGTTTCTTTCAAATATGCCTGTTCAATTCTTTCCCTTAAAACACCTGACAGAGGAAGGAATGAGAAATGTCAGGAAAGATGTGTATATGCCAGTAAAGTAAATGGTGGGAAGCACAATAGAGCTGTTTCACATGGTAGAAATTGCCAAAAAGAGGACCCTAACACCACAGATATTTGATACATGTGGAAGGATAGAGGAAAAGTATCGAAAAGACAAGGGGAGTGTGGAAGTAAGTAGGGGAACACCCAGTTTAGGAGGTAGCTTAGCCTAAGCAATGAAAGATGTTTGAAGACAGATTTTTAGATGAGAATTATTTAGAAGTGGATTATTCGGGGACAGAAGTTGTATGCTCGTGTCTCCGTATGCAGAAGGAAATCAGAGCAGCACACTACAGGTGTTAGAGCCTGGGGAGGGATGAGGGAAAGGTGAGAGATTAGATGAGGCTCTGACTGCAAAATGTGTTTGGAACTGATCCACTTAGTATCTCAGATGTGATGAAAGGCAGGTTTGCAGATGAAGAGCAGTAATTGGAAACCCAAGGTCATAAATATTTCCAGAAAAAGCTGTATCTGACTCAGAAGTTTAGATCCTGGCCTGTAATGCTAAATGGGACTATTATGTGTGGACTCTTAACTCATCCCTACCCCTCATCAGCTCTTTCTATCTGCTGCAACAATCACTAGAACCAGCTCTTCCACTGGAGCTCTTCAGCATAATTTCATTGCCATTAATCAGTTCATATCAATACAAAAGCTAAACATGTTTCTAAAAAGAGTTTGCTGGAACAGTCATGGGACCAAGCTAAGAATTTGGTCCTGGCATCCAAACACCTCAAAATCTATAAGTGCAAAATTATAGAGCCATCTCACCTGTATTGCAGAAGTCTGACATGGGTTGAGACAGGAAGCTTGAATATTTTGTTTTACTTTTTGGGTTGGATTCCATCTTCAGCTCTTTGGGAGTACACAACTGGTCATACACTTTGATTATTAGTACCTATTGTCACTCTTGTTCTGTGCATCAGGCTATTTTTCTCATAAGTAATTATTGCAGTTATTCAACAAGGTTTGAAACTACCCATGCTTTCTCTTGCAGTTTTAATCTGAAATATTTGAAGGAGCATGTTAAAAGCTGGTGTTTTACAGGTGTGGCCATATCTTGCATGTGTACTGTCAAAAATGGACTAGACTGCCATTTAGTATTTTGGCTCCTGGCAAGAATTAGGTATTTGTCAGCACCACTGGTCCATAACCAAAAAAGGTTACTTGGAGAGAAAAAAAAAAAAAAAAAATCTTTCAAACATTTTCAGTTTCTGCTTATGATTGCAAAAAAACAAGCCAAAGAACATTTTAAATTGTGAGCATGGAACGCTTGCTCAACAGTCAGCATCTCTCACCTAGCTATTGCATCTTGAAAATACATACACCAGCTAGCATGCACTTTTTCTATGTGTATTCCTAATATTAACAATCACAGGTATTTGCTTGCTGGTGAATACCTATACCACTGCTGAACAAATTAAATCTACAGTCTTCAGGAAATGCTCAGGATGCTTCCTTTTAAATAAGAAAGTCTCCCTCATTAAATCAATTAGTTACCACTTAGAGGAAAAATGTTCCAGGTAGACTGTTGGGTTATTTCTACTCAATTAGGGTTATATCCTGGCCAATGGTTTGGTCTTTGCTCTTCTAGAGCTCTCTGCAGGTGTTCAGCAGCAGTCCTCAGCAGAAGAGGGAAGGAAGGGTTTGCTCACAGTCCTATTCTCTCATGCTGTTGCTTCTGTTTTCCTTTAATCCACAAACTAAGGTGGCAGTTCCTCAGTCTCTAGGAAATCAGTGCCTTGCTGTGTCACTGCCTGCTATTGATCCTGAAAAATGACTAATGTCAGATGGGCCAATGCCACGTGTGCAACCCTAAGCATAATCGTGTCCTGAGCATGTTTGCAACTGTGCAATGCAGTGGCTCATGTTAGGACTAATAACTCAATATACTCTAAAGCAAATCTGTGAAGACTGATTTCTGTGGTCATACTAATTTCTGATTTAGGGGGCCTGTTTATTTTAAGAGTTCACTTAATTCTACTGATGCACTCTAATTGAATTCAACTGAATTATTTCCCTGTCTGCTGCCAGCCTTCTCCCTTCCGCAGCTCCCTGGCAACCAGGTCCAGGATAGGCCTTTAAGAGAAGTACAGACTCTCTTTTGCAATATCACTCCCCTTGCTATCAGGCAGAGCACTAGATAGGCAAGGAAGAGCCTCCTGTCCCACCTGGCCTCCCATTCCCAGCAACAGGACCCCTTGCCCTCGCCTCCCAAATACTAACCTTGCAGGTCCCCAGGCTGAACAGCACTGTGGGACAGTAGTAGCAGCAACAACAGTTTCACCCATACATTTTTTTAAACATGAGATCTACAAAATATATTTTTAAGAAATCCATTAAAAATATCCAAATTCTAAAATTCTGTCTATCCACAGTCTACTGCAATGGTAAATTATGGCTACAACTGTAGATCTCTTATCATCAAAGGTACCTCATAAAGCATCAGTACTGCATGTCCTCCTTTACAGTATAGCCTGAGCAATACTGTAAAGCATAGAGTCATCTGAAGTTGTGCAAGATTCTTGGGTTTGCAAAAAACTGAGTGCTTGTGATACATCCATGAACCTTGTTTGGCCAGGACATGCTCAACTGATCAGACATTAGCAAGGTGGAAGTGGGGTGGAGAGGGCTTTGAAGCATTTTTTCTTTTAAAATTTAGCTTTAAAGACTACATGATATTCTACATATATTCAGAAGAAGATACAAATGCAGTTAGTCTCATGACAATTTGAAACGTTCAGCATTTTCCTGTAAACTTCCTAGGAATGGGAATTCAGATATATGGACAGTCTTGCCAAAATACTGTCCTGTTTTTGCTTTCCAAATGTGAAACTCCCATTGAAATCACTTGGTTGCTTTCCATTAATTTCAGCCTCAGCTGGAGCAATCTTAGGAGGAACACTCAGGAAAAGTTCCATAGTGCTACAAGCATGAGAAATTAAAAAAAAAAAAAAAAAAATCCTACTAGCACTTTTGGAAACTTTAATTTATATAAATGGCCAATACTGGACACGCACTTTCACATCAAAATGAAGCCACGTAGTAGTTGTTTGATATTTAAGGGAACACAGAATATGCTTTGACTACAAGTGACGAATGCAGCAAATTCCTTTACAATATATGTGCACAAAGGACAAAGTAAATAAAAATCTTTAAAAATATGAACACCTTTGTGTTGTGACTGACAAATTGTTGTCTTTGTTTAGAGTGGAATAATTGTAAATCATTTATGCATAGTATTCTTTGGACTGCACAGTAAGAAGTGTCTTGATCTGAAGCTACTTACTTATCCCATGAAGTTCTATTCCTGTAGGGTGGCCTATAACTTTAAGGCAAAATAATATTTTTCAGTATACTATGTTTCCCACCAGATGGTTTCTACAGAATTTTGGCAGCCACACGTGACTATTAGCATGGTTGCCCTTCTAATCTCACACACTTTAAATAGCCAAGCCATATTCTTACAAAGACTATTACAAACTGTTCAGCAGATCTTTAACTATCGGACTTTGTTTGACTATCACAATAAGTAGAATATCCTGACCCTATTGCTTGGGGTTCAGATAAAAACGTCTAAGTGCTTAGCTATTTAAAGAGGGGATTATATAGCAGACTTATAGTTCATGGTGCTGCGTACGAAATTCTCTTGCTGGAGTAGCGATATGTAAACAGCTAGTGCTGAAATTAAAAAAAAATTGCATTTCTACATGTCTTGCATGGAATGCTTGCTAAACAGTCAGCATCCCTCACCTAGCTATTGCATCTTGAAAATACATACACCAGCTAGCATGCACTTTTTCTATGCCTATTCCTAATATTAACAATCACAAACCCTATTAAAACTTAGTTTTGTGAGATATAACACCAGTTTCTTTCCCTTTTCTAAACGAAAGATAGGATACTTGAGTATTGCAGCACACAGAAAAGCAGAATTTTAAGTGGTATGTTGGAGGCCTGATTTCATATATAAAATTGTGAAAACTAAGACAGGGTTTATAATGAAAGGATACAATGATTACTTGACTACTGCCTCCTACTTTCTGATCAGCCTTCCCTTTGAGTGGCACAGTGAGCAAAAGCTAGAAGGTATGAGACTACCTCTTTCAGGTTCTTACGTTATGCCAAAAGTTTCAAATGCTGAATCACAAACAATAACAGAAGTTTAAGATGGAGAGGGCCTTTTTCTGTCCTAACTTTACTATTGTATCCTTTAAGCCATTGGGGGGGAAGCAATGCAGGGAATAATGCAATAATATTTACTTGTAGCATTTGCTGTCTCTAATGTCCACAGCATAGCTGCTTATGCCATTAATGTTGTTTTATTTGAAATAATTTTATTATTGCAAGCAGTTTGACTTACAGTGTCAGGGTTTTGAGGAATTTCCAAGTAGCTGAAGTATGTGGGGTGCAGTAGAAAAGTCACATTACCTGTGCATAGTTAAGGGAGCGATGATTCCCAAGTTTGTTGGGTGTTTTTGGCAGTCAGTGATTTGCACTGGTGGGTGCAAGAGCTTACTTCTGGGCCAGACCAGAATGAAGTAAATGTAAAGTTTGCTTATGAAAGGAGATTTCTGTCTTATCTATAGAACTGAAACTAGGGGTAAATGTTTTATTCTTTCCTGACCTTTTCCCTCTTCCCTTTAAAACACTGCAGTACTATGTTGATGTACAGCATTCTGAAAAATTTGATATTTTTCTCTTTAAAACTACCCTTATCATGCCCAGAACAGAAGATAATTGGGTTTGGTTTTATTAAAATCCTTTCTGAACTTTTTACACTGTAGCTATTCTTCTCAAATGAGTCATACAATAACCATTCCCAGTTTGTAGCCAGTTCTCCAAAGAAGCAGAAGAAAAAAGAAACAACTTCCTTTTAAGGGAATGAGACCTGTTCGTAATGATAAACCTCTTTCCATTTCTATTTGAAGACATTCTCCATAACCCAAGAATTGATAGTTATAAAAACACTACCTACTTTATTTGGATTACAAAAACATTCATAGCTATAGAACATTGTTTAATGTTAGCCTAAAGCATCTGTATATACACTCACACATAGGGGTACTGTTGAAATTACACATGCGACATGTCAAACGAGCAGCTAGTTTACCAGAAATCTGTAAGAAACAGCTTGGAAATTGTTTAATTTCATTTTACTTAATATTTGAAATAAGTGAGTTTAAACAAAGAAGTATTTAATATTTATGTGGAATGAAAACAGTTCAAGAATATGTAATTGTATAAGTAAGCTAACAGCAATTTCCATTACAATGCTGTATGATTCCCAAAACTCATCATACTGCTTCAATGCTAGAGTATTCATGTGTTCTTAGAATTTGGGAAAATACTACGTCTCACATCGCTGTGACAATTTCTGTAACCTCTGAAAACCACTGTTACTTTAATAGCAGCTGTGTTGTACATCTACTCAATTTCTGTCCATAGAAGCTGTAATAGGTATCTAGGTGCCCTCACTGTGCATTTTGTTCTCTGACTGTGGTTCTTCCCAGCTTCTTCCATTAGCCCTGCAACTAGTAAATAATAATTTCTGTAGTACCACATGAAAAAAAATTTAAACATTAAAAACTTGGGATTACTTGGTTTTTTTCCTCTTGTGGGTGGGATCACTTTGCAATCCAGAATATCCAGAAATGTACTCTAATTTTAATCAAAGCTGTAACTCTGGTAAGAACCAGATTTCAGTATCTGGTACTGTAAGGAAAATAGCGTATGTCATGAGACTCGCAATAAATTTTAAAAAGTTGGCCAGATAGCCATGGTTATTTTGTGCGGTTTTTTAAGATACCTGACTATAGGTAACATTTTTTCAAGACACTAATTTCAAATGTGTAAAATGGGTGTTAGCACATACAAATTAAAATATTTCACTGAGATGGGAAATAAGAATAGTTATAAACTAGCTAAGGGTTGAAGGGGGAAGAACCCTGATATTAAATTCAGATGCAAAAGTAGAGATGAAGTTGTATTGCCATCCATTTAACTCTGAACCCCTAACACTATAATTTATTAGAGAGGTGGAGACAGCAGAATTCTTTGTAACACGGATTTATATTACCAGAGGAGCTACAGCAGACTTCTTCTGTGTTGTTAAAATAAATTAATCAAAACCAGCAGGGGAGCGTCCTTGAATTACAATGGTGGCATTATTCAGAAACTGTAAAGATTGAATTTTTAAGGAAATCCAAATGGCATGTAGCTTGGGAAAGAGCCAGTTGGTTTTTAATGCTGCCATTTTTAACAATTCTTAGTATAAGAAACTGGAGTATTGTTTCAAGCAGATCTTTGGCATACATTTTCTATTTTATTTAATTATCTTCCTCTGAAGTATTATTTTTATGTACTAACCCAAGCATAATATGGCATCTCTCATCCCAGATAGATTCTGAAGTACTTTAATGAACTTTGCCCAAAATCTGTGCCAGCTTTAAGATGTGTTTGCTAAGTCAAGGATGCAGTTATGTACACAGAAGGCTCCAGCCCACACATTCATGAAACGCACAACCTATAGCAAGAGCACCGCTATGTGTGCCTTCTAGGAGGTAAAGTAATATTTTCCTAACAACACTTTCAGAGAGGAAAGGGATACAGGGTAACTAATGTAATCAGATCATAGGCACAAGTTGGAATTTGGTTGGGATGCTAAAAGTAGTCTCTCTCCTGCAAATGGGTTTTTAAAATGTGAAATTACTGCAGGTGGTCAGAACCCCCAGATACACATTTCTTGCCAGGATTACTCGGGGGCTGACTCAGCAGGGACACGGCCATGTTCTGAATGCACAGTGTTAACTTTCTGCAACACTCTGGTTTTGTCAAGAAGGAAGGGCCTTGAAAAAGGAAATCACAATTTGAAGTGTTGTTATTTACATTTGATGCACAGTTTTTAATTTTAGCATAGATATAATTTTTATAAAAACATACCACTAAATATGACAGACAAATATCACCGCTGTTGCTAATTCCGTTAAGTGATGCATAGCTCACAAATGCAGTGTATCAGTCAACTGTGGTCTACCAATGAGCCAGTCACACGTAGTAG
>WAAD01004529.1:21465-36724 GCA_013389945.1 Fregata magnificens
GAGCACCATCTAGTGATAATCAATAATATGTCAGTATCATGAAAAGGTGATTATTCAGTCTGGACATAAAGGCACACTGCTAATTCACTTAGCAAAGGGATTTGGGGGCTTGAAAGGAAACAGTGTTTTAGTTGTGATTTTCCAGTTCAGTTTAGTGACTAGTATCTTCCCCTAGACAGTCCTAAACATGCACAACACATCTAGAGACTAACTTTGGCTGACAGTATGGATACCATGAGATAACACTTTAACATTTTGTTTCATAAACCAGTGATGTCATTTTATTATGTATTACTGTAACAAAACCCTCCAAGTTTGTGAATGGCTCGTTTTACACTGATCAGCATAACATACTTATTCCACTGACTGAGAATTTAGGTGAAACCATTCTAATTTCCTAGGTATCAAGTTTTTTGAAAAGCCAACAATTCTGAAACTTTGGGCTTTTTTCAGTGAAGGATGTCAAACAGCTGCTCCTCTGTAAGGATCTCAGGCATTAAATAGTATTATATGTTAGAATTTGCTTAAAACATCCATGCTTAATGATAGCTTTTTCTCTAATTTGAAGAATTTTATAAGCAGGTCTTAAACTATCCATTCTGCAAGTATTATTTCAGTGTGTGGAAAGATCATGATGAATATATGATAAAATATAAAGCTATTTATCCCTTTCAGATTATTTCCATATGCANCTATTCTAACCAAATAACAAAGTTTGAAGTCTGAGGCATTGTTTGCCCACAATTTTCAGTGAATTCACTGAAAGTGATGCTTAAGTAAGTAGCTGTACTTGTATATTTAAATAAAAGTACTACCGACAGAATGCTAAGAGAAAGCAGAGCAAGGATTTCTGGCAAAGACAAGGATTTAGAGAAATAAAGAGAGATAATCTCTTCAGGAGCACCAGTGGTGGTGGTTGAGTAAAGCTAATAAAACTCATGATGTGAGTCCCCTTGATTGCAGTACACCTTGGAAACACCTGATATTATACTGGTATAGACTACCATTATAATTACCATTGCACAATTCTCTATGTAGATGCTTTTCTTCTGGAAGAAGAGCAGGTTTTTTGCAGGACACTTAGAGCCTCTCCAAAGTGATGTCAGTTAAACTGTTGAAGATGCATCTACAACAAGATGGGTGTGCGAACACAAGGAGTTACTGTCTGACTTGTCCAGCCACAGCTGTGCCTGCTGAAAAGGTTGCCACCCACAGCTGCTTGGCACTTCTCTCTCTTTCCTCCTCCCTATCGTAAGCTGGAGGTTTCTACACTTCAAATCTTATAGATGAGCTGCTCACATGATTGTTCCCTGAGCTCTCAGGCAAAATGAGGCGAGTTAGCAAAGCCCTGGTATCTAAATTGTTTAAGAAATACCTGCTCATTTCAACCAACACAAGCCTGTCTATTTGCAGAGTTGAAGAAAGCAAGAGGGCAGTTACAAGTAGTCCCTTCAACCCGTAAACCTTTGCAACTGAGAGATATGTCCACAGTCTAAATTGTCTCCTTAGCTTACACTGATATATTATCAGTCCTTTAATAAATGGCCTCTAGTTTCTGGTAATATCAGTCTAATACCTACTATTAGCAATCATTTCACTCTCTTATAAATATGCAAACTGATGTGTCTTCAACTCAAGTGAGTATCTTTGTCCTTACAAAGACTTCCAAGACAGCTTGGAAATGAAATGTGCAATTACCAAATAACTTGAAAATGTTACATTATTTAACGGTGTTATCGGAATACCCCGAAGTGTAAGTTTTTTGTGTTCCTTTGAAGGGAATGACTTCTGCTAGACACAGAAAATTATAGTAAGTAGATCCCTAGCAAAAACTGCTACACCCTTCCCAATGAGGATTTTTATTCATGATATCTGCTTCTAATTAAATAACTGCACTATATTATACATACTAAGGCCCAATCCTTTGCCCTTTGAAGTCAATGGCAAAGCTCCCATTGAGTTCATGGGAAAAAAAGTAACTTTGTTAAGGCTTCCTTTATAGCAATTTCAACTGTTAGGTTTTTAAAACAAAGATTCAGCTTTGCCACCTTTGCCTGCAGACAGGAAGCGGTTCCTGATACTCCTTGTATCAGGCAGCGAGCATTAGGAAGGGGAAATTTGGTCTTATTAAATTATGTTCCTCTGTCATTCCATCTGTTTTTCCTTCTGTTACTGTAAAGTGCCACAATGGACATATGATTGTCTTGCATTATCTTCATTTTAGAAACTTTATTGAAATTCAGTATCATAGCAATTTATGCCATATGTGGCGTGTTTATACTATAGAGAACATATCAAATGAAACCAGCAGTATAGAAAACCATAGCTTATCAACTTTCTTCATAGTTTTGACCCATCACCAGTTCATCTGCTAATGAATTGTAATATAAAACATGCTTACAAAAAACAAAGCATCCACCTTTCTAAATGAGACCATATTTCTAAAATACACTTAGAAAAAGGCAAGTTTATAAAATAATGATTCTACAGCTACGCAGTCCAGGATGACATAACTCTTTTGAAGCAAAAGATTACCCGTGCATTTGATCCCCCATCCCAGATGTAGGAAGGAGATATCAAACAAAGAAGGAAACTTAAAGGATTCAAAATACATTTCCGTGGAAGTAGAAAGAAGACTTGTAGACAGTGTTACCCTGCTAAAGAAGAAAAGAAGATTCTATGCTGTGCCCAGGACTGCAGCACATGATAGAGAGCTCAGGGTATAAGCCCATTGGCTCTGGCGAGCTTAGAGCTAGGTTTTCGTTATAATTTACCTTCCACATAAGCCACAAATAAAGCAGCCACTTCTTCACTGTTATTAGCACCCCACTGAGAGCAAGGTGCTGAGGTGTTCTGAAGATTTTTGGCTTTCGTGCTCAACACCACATTGTATTGGCAGGTAACCAAAAAATAGCAGTTTGATTTTGGTGCACACTGAAGTGTTTCAGTCTAAATGTTCATTAGTCTCATCCTAACATCCTCGCTGACTATGGACTACAGATTCTAATGAAATGGGACAGATGGGAAAAATTACAGAAAAGGAAAAAGAAATCCACTGTGTAACTTGTGTACGTTAGGTCTGAAATTTAAAACCTTCAAGCTGATATCCAGGGGGTTTTTTTAGTGCCTGTTTCATTCCAGCCAAGGAACAGTGCTCGTAAGTACTGGTTGCAATCTAAATGTTATCATTTTTGTCCACAGTTAATTCCATGCACAGAATTGTTCCTCTTAAAGTTGAAGCTGTCTCTGCAAATCAGTCTCATTTTATAGAGTGCTAAGCATTTAACCCATGAAATATGGTCCCTTAAAGTAATTTCTGCTCTAAATATTTCTGCTGTAAATATGAAGAATGCTGAGTTCTCGATATGGAAGAAAGCCCTTCCATGATATGCATAAATTGCTAGCTATATTCTCTCAAACAATCTGACACAATCCTAAAGGGCTTTGTAAACAACATTTCCTGTTGTGATATTTTAATGTGAACTTGGCCAAAAGCCTTACTATTACATTCACAATCAGAATGCAACGGCAAAAAATACAGAACAATGAAATATAATAATGTCATGCAGTGTATTTTAAATGTTTCCAGCAAAGAAACTAAAAAATTAAGCAAAGTTCTATACAAAGCAGCTAATCTAATTTAGTAGGAGTACTCTGTTTGGTTTTTTTAGTTTGTTTAGTTTAAATCAGTGTGAATTATCTTGTTCATTCTATTCCATTGAAAGCTCTCCTAGCGTGAGAGTTGGAAAAGTATCTGTTGGGAACAAGCACAAATGAATACTACCATGCATCCAAAGCATGCTTGTATTTGCCTAAATACTGTGGAAAGCATGCCAAAACCAGCTTGGTATGTAGTTCTGTATATCCAAAACAGGGTATACAATCATGTGCTAGTTCAGCCTGTAGTTTTTAAACAACTGGATGGGACTTTAGTACTAAACATTTCCACTGGCACAATAGCTGGAATGCAAAAGTTTGAAACTAGAAAACGCAGACCCCTAACCTTTGGAAGTACATATAAACCTTTGCTGGTAAAGGTGTATGAATTTTTTTTCCTCATTATTTTTTCTAACTAGCAATGGCAGATTTTCAGGAACAGAGTTATTTAGCAGTGTTCTATTTTAGTTAGATTTTGGGAACTTGCATTTTTTCCTTTGTTTTGCAAAATAAATTATCCTAACCTCTATAAAGCCCTGCTTCTTCCCAGTTTGTCAATGGAAGTTTTGTCATTTACTTAAATAGCAGCTGAACTGTGTCATCTAAACATGTGCAAAAATGTATTCGTTATTAAATTGGGTCAAGGCTCGTAACGGAGTCAAAATCCTCTCCAGAAAAGATAGATAAAACGACAATTTTCCACATAACTCCTTATGTGAAAGAATACATAAATATGCCTTACAGGGTTTTCTGAATATCAGCAAATACCGGCTGTGTCAGATGGTCTGAAGAGTGAATTTGAGAATAGGAGTTTGTCCAGGCTGCAAGGATAAACTGTGTTTGGAAATGTATTAGCCAGCAAATTTAAACAAAGTTTTAAATACAGTCCAAGTAAGGCAAGTTGTGTTTAAAATCATGTAGGTTAATTCTAAACTCCCCTCCTCTGCTGCCAAAGTTCAACTAGCATGTTTTAAACATGGCTTGCTCTGTCTACTGCTAATGCATGGAGTTGTATTCAAATTCTGTTTAAAATGTCAGTTGATGCAAATAAGGAAATATCAGCAAGGTTGTGTTAGCTCAGTACTGAGCCTTTACACAGCACGCTGAGCATCTTCATTTCAAACACAGTAGCGTATAGTAAGATCCTACCTGACTATGCATTAACGAGTATATTTTCAGAAGCAGACGGCACCAAAGCACCAACTCGAAGATGACTTTTAATGTCATCTGGAGGTGATCTGAAACACAGAACAGTCTCTTACCTTCATCTTACTAGGAGGATGGTGCTCCTAAGCCATCAGTGCAGAGGCAAGCAGGGGAGCAAAAAGCCACTGCTTCAGCAACTGATGGTTTATACTCATCTGCGTGACTTAGCACTGAAATGAGCTAGGAGCACAGGTATCACACAGCTATATTTATCATGTCTCAACTAGAAAGTAGTGACCAGAATCTCAGTTTTTACTAACCTAGTTTACCTGCCTGGAAGAGTGAGCATTTGCCAATGGTGACAATGTAAGAGAATGACAGGAACTTGAAAAAGTTTCCTTAAACCCAGCAGCTTTGATATACTTTGTGGATGGACCAACTCTGTGCTACCATACCTCCCACATGTGTGACAGTGACGTGCTTTGCCTTACTTCAGGATCAAAAGCATAACAGTGCTAGCATGTCTTATCCTTTATTTTTTTTCTACTAGACTAAGTGTAAAGGTCAACTTGATGAAAGCCACTTGGGGTTGTTCCGCATGTGTCAAGTATTTTGGATAAATGCAGGGAGAAAGTCAAACTACCACAAGAGAGCCCACTGCTGTATACATCCAGCATTAAGTAATCCTATTCAGACATCAACTTTTCACACTATTGGTTCAGGTTGTTCCCAAGTCTTTGAGTTTCACTTTCAGTATCCAGTGAATCCAAAATGATGAAACTGAGACTTGAATTGAAATCTGAGCGTTTTGATGGATAAGTGCACAAGTCTAAAATGGCCAGGCAGCCAGTTGTCACATGTCATTACTGAGCCAAAGGTAAAACTACTATTTGTGCAGCAGCAGCAGAAGTCTATTTCAGAAATGGGCAAAACAGTCACAAACTGTCTAAGTTTTGCATGCAGCCTAGTTGAGGCCATTGGATTTGAACCCTGAATTATCAAAGTATTTCATAGGATTATTTAGGACTATAGTTAACATTTACAAGACAATGGAAAATTGTGTGATATTTGGCATGTTTGGACATAAGAAAATGTCCGTAGTAGAAGAAAAATTTTCAGGGTGCAAAATGACATTGGTAAGAGTTTCAAAATATCCATGAAGTTCTTTCAAATAACTTGACATTTTAGAGGATAGGCATTATAATTGTAGTTATGCACTGGCAAACTGGCATGGTAGAAATTAAAGGAAGGGAAATGTTACTATTTTATTTTTCTAAAAATGTAGTCTGTGTGTTTCTCCACATGCAACTACATATTGTTCTGCTGTTGATGAATCAGGAAGAGATCAGGATGAATGCTCTCACAGATATAAAATAGGACAATGTGATCCCCTTTGAAGATCTCTTTCTTGCTGAGGTGTATGTATCTCTGTATATACTACATATAGACCAGCGTACTTCCAGAACTGACGTGATCTGAATTCAACAAGTGATGCACCTTGTCTCGATAACGTTAGTTTCCCCAATGTCTCAAGCGTGAAAACCTACAACACAATTGACTATACGGGTTTTTAAGCATCTGTTCATTTTTACTTTTAGGATACTGATAGGAAAAAGAGGACTGAATTTCCTTTGAAGTGCTTAGAGGTCTGAGTCATGGAACTTACCGCCCTTGAATACTAGAACTATTCGGTTAAGTTCCCAACCTTAAATTGACAAGACTTTGACAGATACAAACAATGAGTTCATCAAATTGCTGTTTGGTGTAGGTAACAAATATGCTGAGAATAACGTACCTCTATTGCAACCAGATAATTTAATGGAGTTGCATCATGGTTGAATTATAAATCTAAATCATCTATAGGACAACTCAATTAAATTACCTGTTGCAAAAGAGATGCTTCTTAAAGGATATAGCTTCATTATATATAACATAGCTGGTATTGTTAAGTATTAGTAGAGAAACTCACAGGACTTTCTTTCAAGTGCTAGTCCAGAAAATCATCCATTATTTTGTACATGCATTTTTTTATATATTTTAAATTAAAAACTGCAAAGAAATTTACCAAAAAAAAATCTACGATATTCATTAAAAAAGTATTCTTCCATATATCTCACAGTGGAAACAGAAAGAACATCACATATCACTTTGCTCTTATATATCTTGAATTCTTAGCCATCTAGGGTCACTGTTGTACTGAGATTTCCCAAGCGTCTCCGGCTTTGGAAAAGCTATCCTACAATGCAATACTGACATGGTTTAGTGTCATGGTGCATACACAACACAACTGATACAACCACTGTTTTCCTTAGATTTATATTCCTGATGATCTTTTTTTTTTTTTTTAATAACATTCATTTATTAGATATCCTTCTTAGCACAATACGTCTTCTGACACTATTTAAAACAGATTTTTTTAGAAGTCGTTATGGTATATGTGGACAGTATATAGAATATGCAAATTCTTTTTAACTGAAAATAAATTTTTATGAGGTATTTACAACATTAGTGGACATAACAAAGTAAGTTGATGTATGGAGCCAGGGTTGGGAGGAGGAGGAGTGTTAAACAGTTTGTATGCCTCTACAGAAAATGAGTCAAATGTTTTCAAAATTTATATTTTGAATAAGAGTTAAAAATGGACAAACACAAATACTTTATGATACTTTAAAAAAAGTCCATTTGTTGCAATCTCATATCTAACAAATTACTGAAATGTCTTGAATCTGATTTAATGGTTGTAAAATTATTTGCTGATGAAAACTTCCTATTTTATGTGCAGGTGAGAAAAAATACCGAGATACTTCTTGGGAAGGCAAAAGGTTGGTCTCTATCTCTCTGTTAACACTTTGCATGATAATGGAAGACAATACTTTATACTACAGGCAAAACTCTCATTGATTTTAGTGGGAATGCTACTTGCATATATGCTTTAAGAGCTAGGCAGCAAACAGGGCGGGGGAGGGTTTACATATTTTTTTATAAATGTAATAAAACAATATTTTAAAAGGCATAAAACAAACTGGTAAAAGTTGCTTCTGGCAGTGAACTGCAGTGACTTATTTCGTTAGCTTTAAAAATGGTATGTTTCCTTTATCAAAAGGGTAGATAAGTGTGAATTTGGGATTTTTGTATCCTGCCACATTTTCATAGATTATCTCATTTCCCTCTGCTTCACGACCCTCTCCCCTTTAGATCTGTATCACAACCACTGCTCTGCTCATGACCGGGGCCTGAGTGTGCTTCCCTCTGCAGCAGTCCAGGGGTATACCGTGCTCAGGTTGTGTTGGCAACCAGGCAAGCAACCCCTCTGCAGCTTTCCCAGCTCCTGCGAGCTGAGACACCAAAACCAGAAATACAGACTTCTGACAAAATCTCGGTTGAGTGTAAATTGGCAATGACCCACTGGTTCCACGGAGCTACATTAGTATGCACCAGTCAAGAAGCTGAACCTTGAACTGAAAAAAACCCAAACCAAAACAATTTTTTAATGTGTTTAGGAAACACAGCCTTTGGAGTTTGGAGCCAGTAGGAAAATTACTATGCACTAGTTGGGTAATTCTTTATTCTTTCATTAATTATTAGATTCAGTTTTCACAGATAACAGAATAAAAGCTGAAAACATTGCCTCTCCCCAAAAGGGTCAGACACAGTGTAGCTGCAGACCCCCCACCTCGCTGTGCCTCAACCTGATGGTGGTGCCTGACCTGGAGACCCACGTCTGTGTGCTTCTGAGAGAGCCCACGCTCCCCGGGGAGGATGGCGAAGCCTGCCGACAGGGTGAGTCCCAAAGAAAGCTGTGGCCTGTCAACGCTGTTTCAGGTTTTCAGCCAGATACTAGTGTCAATTTTCAAATCTCACTGATCCTGACCAACACTTAAGCGTGGAGAAATGAATGATCTGGAACTCATAAAGCACCCAATCCACCATGCTTATAACACTTCTATATGCCAATATGCATGTACTCTTACAAAGGGTATTGTATTATGTGGCCTTTTGATTGGATTCATTTGCAAGAAAACAAACTTATGCTTCTTTGATTTTTCTTATAAAAATACATATTATTATTTTTCTAAATTTAGATATATTTTACTGGTGGATTTTCCCATTAGGAGTAAGGTACAACTGTTACCATGTGTCTAGTTCGCCAGTCCGAAATTTTAGTGGTAAAACAGAACCCAGACTTACGTGCCACAGTCTAGGATGTGAATATGAAAAAAAAATTGTATAGCCCGTTTTTATCAGGAAAACTAAAGCTTCATCAGAATCTTGCGTTCAAACTACTGTGCTTTTTACTTTTGGTTTTATGTAATCAAGGCCACTTGCCTTTTACTGTTACTTACAATTTTTTAAGTTCTAGCTACAAGTTTTCACTAGATGGCAGGATTCCACTGTCATCTATTATCAGTGGCTTTACTTGCAAAGCAACAGTTGCCCATCGGTAGGAAAAGAATTTAAACATGTTAAAGTTTTGCAAAATATAAAAACAAACAAAACTTAACAGTAATGAGAAAAATTATGCATACACTCAATAAATCATAGGTTTATTACTTAATATGATTAATATGGGCTGGAAATAATTGAAAATAATAGTGAAAGATGTTCTTTTCTTGACAGAGGAACTAAAAGGATCTTCTTTTATAAAATGAGGTAGGCTTACTGTTTCTGCTATTTGTGAAAAAGTTAACTGATCCAGTAAATTAAATTTAACTAATTAATAAATATATTGACAGCTTAAGAAAGTTAGAGCTTAAATAGCTAAACTACTGGTCTAAAATACCATATCAAAGTACAAAAAACTTAACACTCAATGTACTGGATTACCAAGATACTAAAAGGTGATAAAATACATTTTAATCTCTCTCCCTCAATATAACAAGGCAGAATTCATTGTACAACGATCAGTCCTAGTATCATTTCAGCCAGTGGTATTTTGCTGACTTTGGAGCTCTGGACAAAATTTGTCCCTCTTGTCTAGGAGACAGAATTCAGCTCCATACAGTTACATAAGCCTTAATAACCGTGACAAATCTTCATTGTTGCACCAGTGGAGAAGCTGTTGCAATGGAGTGAGCACTGATTTTTAACAAAACTACTTTTTAACTATTATTTTTGCAACCTGGGGTTACCAATTCTTATTTTTTATTTATTCTGAATTTCTACCGTCTGTTTTGCTCTCGTTTTATATATGAAGATAATTTATGAAGCATTCAGTAATTTTCAGTGTTGCTCATGAAATATAAGAGGGAATGTTTGGCATCTATTAAAGCTGCTTCTAAGACTGGATAACTTTCCAAAACCAGAGATAACTCAGTGTAATGCTTTCCAGGATTCCCAAAATAGTAAGAACATTTTCTCATGATAAAGCTGTATTTATTCTACGCCCAGAGTAGAAAAAGTATCATAAATAGATGACTGAAACAGCATTTCCTTATATGAGATTCAGTTTTGCGATACGCCGAGTGCATTCAAAAACATACAGCGAATCAAACAGCAGATGAAAGGCATATATCATTTCACAATTTCAAACCTTTAACATTTAAGAAAATGTTTGAGATACTTGCAAGCTACCAAAAAGTAATCATTCCTTTTTATTGAAACAAACATAATCAGCACCTGTAGAATCTCTGCAAAACATGTTAGCAAATTCAAACAAGCATCACAATAAGATCCACACCAACCATTTCACTGGAAGCAGTATATATTTAAACAAACTATTCTCTTCACTCGTGTTCACAAAACACCAATAACATCTTTCTCTCATGGTCCTACCTTGGCGATTTGCAAAGGCTGCTTTTGCTCCTTGCCACCTTGCAATCTAAAGCCCCAAGGCGCCCCTCCACTCATAGCAATGCAGAGATAATCCCCTGTGCCCATTTTCCTGGTGCAGTTAGGCAGCATTCATTTACAGAAGAACATGAAAAATTTGTCTTGCAGATGTTCAGCGAGCTGGAGATTTGTCTGCCAGGCAGAGCTGGAGACCCAGAGCACCACACTGTTGCTGCTGCTGTGTACTGCACTAGCAAATGTAGTCATTCAGAAGAATGTAAGAGCTCACTCGGATCAAGGGCCCAGCCCACTCTTTCGTCAGATTTCTATGCTCGGCCCACCTTCAAAGTAAAGTAAGTAACGTTGAGGAAATGCACACAAAGAGACTCGGCCATGAGGCAGAAAAGGCTGTATTTAAACATGACTCTTGTGACAGCTAAATCAAAGCAACAGCAAAAAGAAGTGTACATTTCCCAGTGACAGCTTAGGATGGAAATTTACTTTAGTAAATGGTGCCAGACGTTTTAAACTCTAATTTACCCATTTCTTGCATTCATACTCCAAACAAAGGAGAAAGCAGAATCTTGAGTGAAACATCATGTACATCCTCTGAATAACTGATACACTTAGACTGAGGTAGATTTATGATTTTCATCTCTACCACACATACACTTTCTGCAGCACTGCAGGTATGCAAAAAAAAAAAAAAAAAAAAAAAAAANGGATTGCTTCTTTTGCTGGTTCTCTCTAACGTCAGTATAGTTTAACGTGCACTGCTATTTAGCAATGACCTGAATTATTATTGGACCCTAATAATACCTGTTCTTACGCAGCCTGTTGCCTTTCCTACCAGAGAGAGGAAGAGGATTAGTGGAATGAAGTATCAGATCTCTCTACTGATGCTATCAATGGATTATTTGCATTGTGTCATTAAAGGGAAACCTTAGTATAAGCATGAAAAAAACCCCAAAAGATTCAGTGGGAAGTTAATTTGCCGGTGCCTTACAAGACATAGGTTCAGTTCTGTTCCCCATTGCTGACTGTAAACAGCTGAGCTTTTGCAGGTCTAGTTGGAGTGCTTTAAGAGGTGACTGTTCTTCAGCAAGGGATGAATATTGCCCTAGCTGAGTGTTAACAACTGACAGCGTAAGTGCTCCTACTAACCTCAGCCCAAAGTCAGCTTGGCTTAAATCACATTGCATTTTGAACTAAGCTGGTTCTTAAAGGAGAGTGTTCAGCAGGTGGGCAGAAACATCTTTAATGGCTAGACTAGTTTCTGAAACACATTTTCCACAGAGGAAACAAAACAAAACCTCTTGCTTTGACACCCAGGTTGCTGGGGCTTGCTGTCAGATTCCCACAGCCTAAATTCAACCGAGGTCCCTGTACGAAGTGTTTTTGGTTGGCTAGTTCTAGGTCTTCATAGATGTCAGGGCAACAGGAAACACTCAGCATTTAATTTACACGGCTTTGCATCTAAGTAGCTGGTAACTGTTGAGGCTTTAAACCTAAGTCTGTGTGTCTGTCAGTTAAGTGTCCCTGGAGTGGTACTTCCTTACACTACAGCAATGTTCTTTGAAGACCATTAGGCAAAATATCGAGGTAGAGACAGGATCTTCCGTTAAACTGAAATATTATGGCTGGAAAAAGTAGACAGACTTTTAGGTGCTTGAGCCCTTCATCAGGCCTCTGAAGACACTAAGGTAACCCAAAGACTGGGTGGAGACAAGCTCCCTAATCAAACAGAGGAAAATGTCACTCTCTAAATATCAGGATTTAATGGGAGGAAGGGTGCTTGCTTTATTGACTACAAGTCAAAGGCTCTGGAGAAGCAAAACAAGCACAGCTTGCCATATAATTAAATACTTAAGGAAAACACTATCAGAGAAGCCATACTCAGAAAGGGAATGGTCTTTAAAGGAACTTTGCTAGACAACCTCTGAGTGGAGACACCTCATTTAAAATAACTCAGTTCAAGGTGGCTAACTGCTTCTTATTATCTTGTGCAATGTTGATTTGTTGCTATAGCAGGCAGTTTTTTAGTCTTTCCCTAGGCAGAATCTTGCTTTAGACAAAATCCTCTCCCTTTTGCCTAATGATGCACATTTTTATAGATACTTTTATGACAATAAAATTCTTAAGTATATAGCTGCAAAAAATGCCCTATGACACTCTGGTAAATACAAAAATAAACAATTTTTTTAGGAAAATGAATCACATAATTATCAGCCTTTCAAATGTTACAAATTTATGATGAAATTTATATGTTTAATTACTGTTAGGGTGTTTTGAGCTTGTATTAGGCTCTCTTTTATCATTTTGGTAAAAAGGAATAATCAAATCTGATCTCTGTTTCTGAACTTCTTCATATACTTATTGTAGAAAACAAATTAAGGAGAAACACCCCTGCATTTGGACGGTCATATAACTGATGGGAGTTTGTACTAGATGTAGATGCTTCTGTCTCCTTTGACCGTATAACAGAACTGCGTAAAATGATAGAACAATCTTGATTAGTCATTACTCAGCTGAAAAAATAACTAGTCAGAACACCAGAATGTGTTTGATTTTGTTTTATGACATAGATGAAATGTCTCCGTACAGCTGCTGAAGTATCAGTAGTTGGTGTTCCTTGAAGTTAATCCCCCACCATCTATTTGATGTCCTTAAGGCAAAAGGGCAGAGAGAAGCACTTTAAATTTGATTGTGTCATAGCAAAAGACATAGCAAAATTGTGCCAATGAGTTTGGCTAAAATCACCATGTAAAACATTAGAGAAATTTCTCTTAAAAGCAAAATTAACAGTTGTCTACAACATTGTGAGCTAGTTTTTTGGATGCTTAGAGTTGAATAGTGTTTGTTTAATGTTATACTGGCTTCTGATCTGTGAAATCTAAACAGCTCTCTAGAAGTTAAATCATCATGTGGAAGTAATGGCAAAAATAGGTAACATCATTGGTGCTATAAGATCTCTGCTCTCCAAAGAAAAATTATTTTTTTTCTGCTGAGTTTGTATATATATTGTGCAGTACTAATTACTCCAGAACAAGTTGTGAAAAGAATGCAATATTTAAAAAAAACCAACCAAAAACCCCAAAGATCTTTAAACTAAGAGTAACCCAGTATAATTACAAAGCTTTGGGGACATTTAAATCTGATACATTTAAACTGATATAGGACTCTGCTTGAACTGGCAAGAATTGTGGTCCTGACAGGAGAACAAAGATAGGAAAAATAACTTTTTTCTAGTCAGTATGTTGAGGGAGTTTTATAACAACAATTCCAAACAAATTGCTGCTTTTTTTTCTTCTGAGAGACAATTTGTTGTTTGCTCCGCAGTAAGAAAAACATTTGAAGTCTGTAACTAAACTATTCCCATGATGGGGAGACCCAACGCTTCCTATGTCCTAATCTAACAAATAATACTCCATAGGCATTAACAACTCCCATTTGCCTTATATGACTTTCTTAAATGCTTATGCCGCAGCATATCTTGCTTTTTAATACTAGTCTTATCTTGTTGTACATTCTCTGCATCCTTTGGGATTTCTAAATGCTGGCTGGAAACTGGACATCATGATTAAAGTGGAGTCATTCATGGGGTTTATGACATTTTTGTCTCCGTGGTGTCTATAGCATAAATAAATAGCATAAATTCTGAGATAATTTTTGAAATCCACTGAAAAATTTAAAGTTAATGGCAACCACAGCCACTTAACCACTGCCACCATCTCCATCATTTCACTAAAACCTAAAGATCCAATTCTAGGCAACAACTGATAAAAATTTTATGTCACAAAAAATAACTTTATAAACTCGGCAAATGACAAATGCCAGAACTCACCCAACATCTGTCTGTGCCCAAATACAGGTAAAGCTTTGCCTTGAATCTGATCTTCTATGATAACATCTGTATGAAAAAATTTCCAGGTCAAACCCCCACCTGCTCATCTGCTTTCAAGAACTGCCAGTCAAAAAATCTAGCACATTAACCTTGATGAGCTGTGATAAACTATGAATAGCCATACTTAGACCAAAGTGAGGCCAACTACCCTAAAATATTGTCTTTGGTAGCGGTGGAAAATGGTTGCTTAGGAAAAAGAATAAGAACATGGAAAATGCACACTGCTTTCCTCAGGTGGCCTCCAGTGACTTCCACTCAAAAACTTCCTCAGCTGGATGCAGTTCCTCTGTACTTAGTAACAGTTATGAATTTCTCTTCCATGAACTTTTCCATGTGGTTTCCTCTTTAGCCCACATAACTTTTAGTATCTATAGCTTATTGTAGGAAGTCATCCCCTAACTACATTGTGACGTAAAGAATCACCTTTTCTTCTTTGAGTCTGGATCCTACAGATTCATTTGATGTCCCCTGCTTCTTGGATCAGAGGAAGCTGTGACCAAGCAATCCCCAGCCACACTTTCCAGGCACTTATTTTATAGACCTCTTACATATCCATCTCAGTCATCTTTTTTCAAGGCAAGAACAGAATAATTCTTTCTTAGTCATTCTTTATACAGAAGCTGTCTCATACCTTTCTTAATCCTTGTTGCCTTTCTCTACATCCTCTGTAGTTCTATATCCTTTTTGAGATGGGAGCCTGGAATGCCACACAGTCTTCAGACTGCAGGCAAAGCTTGGGATTTAAACAATAACATCATGATATGATCTATTTTGTTCTCTAGT
>WAAD01004530.1:0-12452 GCA_013389945.1 Fregata magnificens
TGGCCAGCAGGAGTAGGGAAGTGATCGTGCCCTTGCACTCAGCACTGGTGAGGCCGCACCTAGCCTACATTAAGGATTGGTAAACGAGAAGCTCTGGAGTGATACTAAGTGTGTCATTGGTCATGAGGTTTCTCAGTGAAAAAATTAAGACTGTCACTGCTCTGAGTATATCGATCTAGTCAAACCTTTGCCTAGTGCTAGATTTTGGGAATGTGTATTCTACAGTGTGACAGTATCAGCACAATTAAAATGCATGCCACAAAATAAATTTAGAACACGAACTATTTGGTTTCTCAGTGTGAAAATTAGGAGTGATGTTCCACATAATACCAACAAACCTGATTTAATCTTGGGGTTATGGCTGGGCTTTAGTAGACTCTCTAGAGTGTCTGTAAAAATGACAGTTTAAACCAGAGTGCAAAAGGAAGCATAGCACAATAGCTGATAATATGTTCATGGTTGAAGCAGGGGAATGTTATTCCCTGTTACTACTGTGCATTGCGTAAAGTCACGGTTCACCTTTACTGTAGTAGAAGATGTGACTGTCACTGAGAGTGTCAGCTCAGTTCAGTTGTCTAAACAAAGGTGTCTATTTTCACCTGCAATACTTTATGTCCTGCTTCTTGGCCTCCAGCTCTCTCTCCAGAAGGGCACAGATTTTCTCTCAAATCTGCGTTGTAGGTCATATCTACCAGTCAGGAGTAGTTGCTATCACAGGGTTAGAGCTGGCTTTGCATTTTGGGCTCAATGAAACAGTCCATGTGGAACCATAGTAAGAGTGCTCTTGGCCTCGTTACCAAAGGTATTAAGAATGTTAGCCATTAAGGCTCTAAAGGAGACTGTGAGTTGGGCTTCTGTAGGGTTTTGCTGCACATTGACTAATCTAGTGCTAAGATTTCATAGGTTTGAAGATAACGGATTCTAGGAGTTCCACTAATGATCAAATCCCTAAGTGGGCTTAGAACAACAGTGACTCATTTTCAAGTTTGGCTGTTGCACAACCTAGGAGTGTATTCAGGATAAGGATAGAGTCTGTGTTAGGGTTTAGATAAAACTGTCACATTGAATTACAGTAATTTTGGAGCCTGCTGCCATAGTAACTTGATAAATCACAATTGTTTATTTCCCTGTGGATATTTCTGGTCATGTACTGGTAACACTGTCTGTTCAGAGGTGGAGGACAGATAGAGGGCTGGACTGAAAATTATGGTTTACATTGGTAGAGGCTGAACAGAGAGGGCATCTCCTTTTCTTTTTCACTCCAGATTTGCCTGTATTTCTCTCCTTCTGTCACCACTCCTTTTCCTGCTGGTAGCTGAATCACACAAAGCTATGAGCAGAGAATGAGGAGAAAGAGGTATGTTTCTTTCATCAAGGTGGCAGTAAGGGACTGCCTGGAGAGAAATGGGATACCTAAATTTGACTTAAATATATGGAGGGTGTTCTACATTAGCTTTGAGCCTTGCGCTGGGAATAGGATTGTGTTTTGTCCAATAGTTATCAATAAGTAGGTTAATTACTAGATCTAACAAAGGCTATAGAGCTCAATCAAGTCTGGTATCACATAGGTAAGATTAGTACAGAGGCAGAGATAAAAAGGAGTATATTGGATATAGTCATGGCAAGGATTTCTTAATTTCGGTGAGATGAAGCAGGGGTGAGATACCCAGCCATCTAATGCGAGAGCTGTTAGGAAGCTTAGGACTCAGGTTAGCAGGGGACAATGAGCTAACAATACTACCAATCAAGAAAGGACAGGTGGACTCAGATCAGAGTTGAACTTGACCAGTCTTGTGCTATTATAGTCAGGACCTGTCAGGTATCACAGAATCACAGAATCACAGAATGGTTGGGGTTGGAAGGGACCTCTGGAGATCGTCTTGTCCAGCCCCCCTGCTTGAGCAGGTACACCTAGAGCAGGGTGTAGAGGACTGCGTCCAGGCGGGTTTGAATATTTCCAGAGAAGGAACAGGACACAGTACTCCAGATGTGGCCTCACTAGGGTGGAGTAGAGGGGGAAGATAACCTCCCTCAACTTGCTGGCCACACGCCTTTTGATGCACGCCAGGATACCGTTGGCCTCCTTGGCCACAAGGGCACAGTGCTGGCTCATGGTCAACTTGCTGTCCACCAGCATTCCCAGGTTCTTCTCAGCAGTGTTACTTTCCAGCAGGTCAACCTGTACTGGTGTGTGGGGTTGTTCCTCCCCAGGTGCAGGACCTTACACTTGCTTCTGTTGAATTTCATTCGGTTCCCCTCAGCCCAGCTTTCCAGCCTGTCCAGGTCTTGCTGGATGGCAGCACAGCCTTCTGGCGTATCAGCCACTCCTCCCAGTTTTGCATGATCAGCAAACTTGCTGAGGGTACACTCTATCCCTTCGTCCAGGTCATTGATTAATATATTGAACAGGACTGGAGCCAGTACAGACCCCTGGGGAACACCACTAGTTACGGGCCTCCAACCAGACTCGGCGCCATTGATCACACCCCTCTGAGCTCTGCCGTTCAGCCAGTTCTCAATCCACCTCACTGTTCCCTCATCTAACCCACACTTCCTAAGCTTGTCTATGAGGATGTTACAGGAGANGAACATCCGCCAGCTCCCTCAGCACTCGTGGGTGCATCCCATTGGGGCCCATGGATTTGTGAGGATCCAGTTTGCCTAGGTGATCCCTAATCCAGTCCTCCTCAAACAGACCTGCTGCTGTAACATTTTTTTGGTGAAAAGGTGTGGTGAGAATGAAAAGGAAAGGAACAGGTTTATGTCACTGCTCATCATCGCAGGAACGTATCTTCATAGTTGTGGCCCTGGAATTAGTCATTGTGTGTGAGACAAGAACATCTGTTGGTGTTTTCCTTGATGGCTGGTTCTGCTGATCACCTTCAGTGAGGAGAGAGCTAGAAAGAATGATTATCTCTGTAATCCCAACCAGATTGCCTGATCATCCTTTTAGTGCAATATGCATAACAATTTTCCAGTCTCTGTCAGAAGAGAAATTTTACTCACTGCTCTTAATGATATGACAAGACACTCCCACCAGTGGCAAAGGTTTAGAGCACACTAAAAGCATGTCCATCAAGGACCTAATAAAAAACACCCATCTGCTCTGGTAGGAAGAACTGGAGTGCAGGAGGAGGAAGCATGGTTGCCCAAAATGCTCTTCAGGAACATCCTAAAGGCACACTTAAATAAAACTGTCTCTGTTCAACTCCTAACTGCATATCTTCAGTAAGAGAGCATCAGGATGAGGCAAGGCTAGAACTTTTTCAACAGAAGTTGTGTCTTCTTTGGCAAAAAAAAGTTGTCATAATGAAGGAGAAAAACAGCACCAACAAACCATCATATTGTGTAAGTGGCACTGTGAATTATACTGTAAAAAAATCTGTCTACTTATACACTCTTTTATGCACTCTCCTAAGCCATACCCCTAGTACCGCATTGCTATCCTCAGGTGTGAAAATCGACAGTGATAATGAACAGGCTATTCTTCTTCCCCAAAACCTCAGGATGGATGTTGCATTCCCTTGTGCTGTCCCAAAAGACAGGGGATGCTTATCTGAGTAGCAAGGGTTCACTAGACATACTGCAGTACTGCTGGATGGAAGTTCAATAAATTGGTTTGTTGTAGGAAACAAAAGAAGCTCTGGTGTAAGAACTACTGGAGTGAAAGATACATCATATTTTCAGTTGATAGATGCCAGTTAAAGATCCGTCCCTTAAATAAGGAAAAATAATTCAGAAAAAGTTATTGAGAAAGAAAAAATAATCTCTGTAAGTCTTTATGGAAACTTATGTAAGACTAACTCCAAAAGGGTTAGTTATAATTAAGATCATCTGTTTTATAAGCAAAATTAATACAGAGCACCTTGCAGTATTTTGAGGAGATACTACCCTATGACTTATTCAATGTGATTGGAAGTGAAACCAGCTGTGAGATAGTATTGCTCTGAAAAATCCAACTATTTTTCAGAAGTAATTCAAAACTGCTGTCATGAAATCAGAAAGGGATGCAGGAAAACAAATTAGCTGAATAACAACAGGACCAGAAAAGATTAATAAGAACACCTTATAGTGGAATAGGTGCTTATCTCCAGTAGTTTTGATGTCTTCCTTGTATTCAGCACAATCCCCAAGACAGCAAACTGGTAAATACATATTTTCTACTTGGTAGACACCTAGCCAGATGGCTTTCTCCTACTGCTGCAGAGAATTGAACTCTGCAGTTACAGATTTCCAATGCTCATAAGGAAAACAAAAAGACAAAAAAAACTTTGGAGGTCTGATTATGATTAGTGGGGTCATATGATAAAGTATGCATACATTTTTTAAGATTGCTTAAGAGAAGGAGATAAGCAGACAGATTCTGGAACACCTCAGTGAACACAAAATCACAAATTCTCAGTAGAAATATTTAGATCACAAAATGAAAGCAAAACAACCTCTTCAGACTCTAGGACTTTGCTGGAATCTTTGGTAGTATAGCACATTGGCAATAAGTCAAGCTTTTCTGGAAATGATACATTCACCATATGTTAGAGATACTCCAGGTTTTTTTTATAGTTTAAGCAAGGGATTGCTGATTTCACTGATGCAAGAAAGAATAGGTTGTGCTAAGAGTAACATACTTTGTATGATTGTACTAGTGGCAAAGCAAAAGCATTCTGCAGAAGCTTGGAGTTATGGCACTTTTTGTATTGCAGATACATATGCTTGAAAGGAAAAGAATAGCAGCTAGTATATTCATGCAATTTACTCTTGCACATTTGATGGATTCCAGAAGATGAGACCACATTGCTTTCTTTGGCTAAGTGAACGGGTAAGCAAAATACATATTTTCTTAAGATCTATACCAGAATAATTAAAATAATTAAAAATATCTTCAGAGACTTCCATCTTCTTGGTGGAACTGTTGTCTTTAACAGTTTTGTCATAAAATAATTTTAAAGATAAGATTCTAGTCCATTCTCCAGCTCAAGGGAGATCAGTGAGATGTTTTTCATTCCTTGGAGATTTTCATCCAGTGAGTCTAGAAGATATATAATGATATATATGTGATGATAGTGATGGAGATTCTACAACCATCACTTGCAGTGTCGTCCAGTGCTGTGTTATTTTTACTTTAAGAAAACTTTCTATGTCACCCTAGAGTTATTCTTTGTTTTCACTACTTGGATGAGAGAAATAGTAGCTTTTTTCTGTTCTTTCTTCCTTCTGTTCTTTAAACTTTCATCATGGGTAAAAATATATATATATATATATAAAGTCTATATATGCAAGCGTGTGTGTGTGTGTGTGTAAATATATAGGTATGAATTTATCTATCTATCTATCCATAGGTAGTTTCACATCTTTTTTTTTTTTCAGCAGAGGACCCAGAACTGGTCACAGAAATCTAACTGAGGCTCTACAGCTGCTTAGGATTATTTGACATCGGTTGTGAGTTTATTAAGCACAGCTTATGCACCCTAGGATATTGTTAGGAAGGAAAGGGACCTCCTAAATACCATTTGAGTGTTGTATGTAAAGATACCACAAAATTTCTTCCAGTTGGCAATAAACACTTGAAATTCTATTCTAGTCCTTTATAATGACCACAGCTATTTTGGCAACTGTTGTACTTGAAGGAACATTGTGGTTTAAGAGAGAATCACTTGAAGAAAGAAACTTCAGCTAATGAAAAAAACTCAGATTTGCAGTCTTGAGGAATGGAATTGTATTATAGGCATAGAAGGAACTTATCATGGGCAAGCTTCCACACACTATTTCTTGGAAATACCTACATTATTAAGGCACCTATGCATCAGTGCCAAATGTTCTTTGACCTGCGTTCACTAAGAGAGTTGTGATCCATAATTTATTTCACCAAGCAGCCTCTACCTCAGCACAAAACTGTTGTGTGTGTGCATGTGTATTGTATGTAAGACAGTGCATGTGCTCAGTTTAGGCACATTCAAATGTTAAAGGAGTGGAAGTTCATTTTGAGTTGGAAAAATTTAAGAGCTCAGGTTTTGCTTTGGGGAAGATGCAGAGCAAGACAAAGAAAAGGCAAATGTTATACCCCATTTATTTTCATTAGAGTAAGATCAGGGAAAGTGGAAATAGATGAAAAGCTGCTTACAGAGATTGATGAGACATTATTCTAACAGTAAAAAATGCCCTACGTGCACTAAGTGTGTAGTAAGCAACTGTTTTTTTAGGAAGCAATGGAAATTCTTTCTTGTCAAAAAAGGAGGAAATTTTCCAGAATTTTTGGGTTTCAGCTCAGTGAAAACAATAGCTCAAACTGGCTGCTGTGACTTCAGGAAGCCTGGGCAAATGGCCACTAGACATACAAAAAGATGGCCTGTGTAATTGCTTTCTCTGTAGCTTAGAAGGTCAGTGTTATGCAGTTCACTGTGGGTGTACAACAACCACATTGTCTTCAGGGCATGCTGGATGGGTGGCATGGGAAGGACAGGCTTCCTCTGCACAGTCTCAGTGAGGCCAGCACATCCAGGATGAGTCAGACTCGCCTTACTGTGAAGGTTACATGCGCCCGTGCACTGCATGTTTATACAGACAGGTGCAGCACATCCAGGCTGATCACATCCACTGGACGTGCTCTGCACAGCACTTTTACTCTTGTTTTCATCTGAGATTTCCTCAGTAGAAATTTCAGACACCTTTACAGAACAGGCTCATCTGTGAAAAAGAGAGGGAAAAAACACCGTCAAGAGATGCTCCAGCACACCTTATGAAAGACAGAGTTAATTGCTGTGGGGGTTAGGGCAGCAGAGAAATGATGAGTTCACTAACAAGGACCTGGCCTGAGTCCTGGCATCACCAATCCTGAGACAAGAATGAGGTGTTCTTAGAAACACATGCATAACCGCCTTGGGGAATGGGAACAGCCTTACTAGTTTAGGGGCATAAAATTTAGAAATCTGAACATTTTCTGAATGCCAATCATACTTTCAGATTTCCTGATCTTCTATGTTGGATTGATATCCACTGCATTTTAACACTGCTTGATTCATGTTGAACTTTGAACTGATATCCTAGATGAAAACCTTCTAGAGGTAATTGTAAGTGGTTTTAGTTATCTAACCCTTCATGGAAGGATTTAATAAAAAATTGTAACATGCTAGTATTTATAGTCAAACTATGAAGTACATATCTTTCTGATGCAAGACACAAGGTGGTCATAGTCTCCATATATGAAATGTTTACAACATTCTTTCCTAGTGTGATCTTTAAGTCTCTGATGATAGCATTCATAAAGTATGAGTTATCATTTCTGTGAGATTGTAACGACTTACCCCTACTGAGAATTTTCTTTTAACTCCCACTGTAATTAAAAGCATTCAAATTGTGTACACTCGGATTTTAACTATATTTACACTCCTCCAGTTAACTCATATAGTGCAATGAAAGAATGTGAACTGCCTTTCTGTGTGTTTTATTACGGAACTGATAATGTATCTGGATTCTGCTAGTAATTGTAAAAATATAAGGTGCATTTCAATACACAATGTGCATGTTGACATAGAATTTGGCTGAAAGAGTGCTGTAGAATGATTTAAAATCTTCTAATTAAAATAATACAAAGAACACAAGTTCTCTAAATACCGTTGCCTTAAGCACGGAGTAACATATGATTATAATGTATTAGCTGGTGGTGACTCTTCAGCAGACTTTATTTTATTGAAATCAATTTCAAACCCTCCTTGAAAGCCACAAAGATGATCAAGGGACTGGAGCACCTCTCTTATGATGAAAGGCTGAGAGACCTGGGTCTCTTCAGCCTGGAGAAGAGAAGACTGAGGGGGGATCTTGTCACTGCTTATAAATATCTAAAGGGTGGGTGTCAAGAGGATGGGGCCAGATTCTTTTCAATGGAGCCCAACGACAGGATAAGGGGCAATGGGCACAAATTGGAACACAGGAAGTTCCAGCTGAATATGAGGAAAAGCTTCTTTACTGTGAGGGTGACAGAGCACTGGAACAGGCTGCCTAGAGAGGTTGTGGAATCTTCTCTGGAAATATTCAAAACTGGCCTGGACACAGTCTTGTGCACCCAGCTCTAGGTGTACCCGCTCAATGAGGGCGGTTGGACAAGATGATCTCCAGAGGTCCCTTCCAACCCCTACCACTCTGTGATTCTGTGAAATTGTCCACTTTTTTTAAGCTATTTCTTTTAGCTAATGTGACCCTAGTGTATACTTAAGGTGACATAAATTTGGCCTCAAGGAGGAAAACCAGTTTTCCTCAGTAACTACACATGGTTTTGTACAAATGACTGGAAAATTCAGTCTTTATTTTCTGGACCTCCAGCCTAAACAAATGTAGTCTCTTGTTTGTGACAGCCTAGTTCAGGTTAACCTGGATTATTTTGCATGGGAGCAAACTATGAGCATTCAAAATGTATGTTACAGTGATTCAGATGAAGGGAGGTAAGGTCCAGCTAGAGGATAAAATCGGTTTTAAATCATTATAGGTTTTTCTGAAGTGATCATACGATGCTCTAAACGCTGAGTTCTACTTCTGTAGTTCCTTTCTTCTTGAAAATCCCAGAGAGTTTTACAAGCATAAAGGACTTAAGTGTATGTAATATGCAAAGTACATCATGGCGATCTCTTTAGCTCTCTATGAAATACAGCTGTTTCATGGTGCAATATTTCTTAAGAAGTATTTTGCTAAGGAACTGTTTTGTAATGCAAGCCATAATGTACAGGGCCTATAAAAGGTAGGAATACTGCTTGAGCCCCATATATTGATACCTGAGTTACTAATGAAGCATTTACATATATGTAAGTATATATAGTCATAGGGGTATGACCAGTGTCACTTCTGCAGGAGCAGGCAGAAGCTTTTTAGGTGTTTTCAGCATCTTTAATGAGATGCACAGGAAATAGATATCTGGATTCTCTGTGAAGTTCAATTTGAGAAAACTGTACCTTACAAAACTCACTTTCCTCATAAAGCCAATGGATTGCGCTAAGGAAGTGACACTGCTACTCCTGCTGTTGGAGCGGTGACATTGTAGAGAGGGATGAGAATGAGCAGAATTTGGGGAATTTTAAACCTGTGATCCAACCCAAGTCAAGAGCCCTGGCACGACTTTTACATCCCTGGGTAAACCCTGATGGCAGGGCTGCAGACTACTTCCTGGCCCGCACCCCGAAATGCTTGTTTTACTTATCTGTCAATGAGAATAGGTGCACAGCCCAACATTCAAGAGCGAACATTAGGTTATTATTTTTATCTTTTCTGTTTTAACAGACATCGAATCTGTCCCCAGGAACCAGACACTCAAAGTGAGCTAAGTTCCCCCCAGCTATGTGCATCACTGAGGGGGCCTTAGGAAAGAGGAGAGGCTGAGCTGCCCAAAGCAAAGCTCCGCATTTCCTTATCTGACTCCAGGGGCAGGTTCCCAACTTCAGCCCAACAGCTACACGCAGGAGAAGTTCTGCTTTGCCTCCAGAAAGCCACTGTGTGGGGAGGAAGGATGGAGCTGGTGGGGTCCAGCTTCAGATTTGTTTGCACGGCAGTGCCTTGTTTAGATAACATGTGTGCCTGAAGGCAGAGCCCATGGGAGCCTGGGTTCACACCTGGCCTTCAGGGTAAGCCTGCTCCCTGCAGCCAAGTGAGGACATGGAGATGTAACAATAGAGGCTGTTTTCCATTTGTGTGTAACAGTGACTGGGTGAAATGCATTACCAGGGACCAACAGCCCATCTTCCCTCTGCAAAATGTAGAGCTATTATTTAATACCAGCACTTTTCAGATAGGTCTCAGTTTTGCATTTAGTGTTACACAACAGAGGGAATATTATTTGATAACCACTGGAGACAGAATAAGACAAGAACCTGAGCGGTACTGTTGCTTAACCTAATTTAGTTTTGGTTACAGTAAATAGGATTTATCACAGCAGAAAATACTAAAGGTGAGAGGCTGAGGTGAATCAAAATATTCCACAGGCAAACAACAACTTGAAAACAGAACAGTGTCATAGAACTGTAGAATCACAGAATACTCTGAGCTGGAAGGGACTCTTGAGGATCATCGAGTCCAACTCCTGACTCCACACAGGGCAACCTAAAAAGATAAACCATATATTTAAAAGCGTTGTCTAAACACTTCTTGAACACTCTCAGGCTTGGGGCCATGACCGCTTCCCTGGTGAGCTTGTTCCAGTGCTTGACCACCCTCTCACTGAAGAACTTTTTCCTAATATCTGATCTGAACTGTCCCTGACACAGCTTTAAGCTATTCCTTCGTGTCCTATCTCCAGACACCAGAGAGAAGAGATCAGCACCTCCCTCTCTGCTTTCCCTCATGAGGAAGTTGTAGACAGCAATGAGGTCACCCCTCAGCTTCCTCTTCTCTAAGCTGAACAAATGTAGTATCCTCAGCTGCTCCTCATAAGTCATGCCCTCTAGTCCATCTTTGTTCCCCTCCTTTGGACACATTCTCATATTTCTACATCCTTCTTATATTGTGGAGCCCAAAACTGCACACAATACTCAAGGTGAGGCTACACCAATGCTGAGTGTAATTGGACAATCACTCCTTTTGAGTGGTTAGCTATATTGTACTTAATGCATGCCAGGATACGGTTGGCCCTTTTGGCCACCAGCACATACAACGTCCAGGATTACACCATCCCAGGTGCAGAATCTGGCATTTGTCCTTGTTAAATTTCATACAATTGGTGATTGCCCAGCGCTGTAATCTTTCAAGATCTCTCTGTAAGACATCTCTGCCCTCAAGGTAATCAATGGCTCCTCCTGATTTAATATCACTGGCAAACGTACTTATTTTGCACTCAATGCCTATGTCCAGATCATTGATGAAAACATTTAAGAGAACTGACCCTAAAATTGAGCCCTGGGGAACACACTAGTGCCTAGTAGCCAGCCAGATGTTACTCCATTTACTACAACGCTTTGAGCCCGATCCTTCACCTTATCAAGATGATACAATACTTAGGGCTGGAAGCAATCCCTGAAGTTCATCTCGTCTTGTCTGTGCTCAAGTCAAATCTAACTTAAGTCATGTTCAGGTTGCTCAGGACCTTGTACTGTCAAATATCTCTGAGGAGATTCCACAGTCTTTTCGGACACCTTTTGCAGGTCATATGTAGTTACCTTATGTAGCTTGAGATGTCTTATATTATTCATTAAGATAATAAAAGATAGGTATGGCATCCTGGCTGTGTTTCTCACCCTTTATTTTATATTCATAGAGTTTCTCACCTGCAGGTACTCAAAATCTTCTTGAAACTTACTTGTGGAACTTAGATATGTTACATAAAATTTTGTGCCAATAAATAATTTGTCTCTTAGTTTCTTTATAATAACCCATATTTTTATTTTTAAAAAACTGTTTATTTTTACTTTTAAATTTTCATTCTTTATTCATATAATAATCTCTCACATACATTTTATACTATAGTAGTACACAATTATGTGATGTCCTATCCATATTGCTGTATTCTTTAGCTCACTTACTGCATGATTAAGTGGTTACATGAAACTCTTTCTTACTTTTTTACTGGGCTTAAATCATTGTCCTCCTCAGCCAGGTTCCCTGAACTCTTATGACTGTACAGAGATGTCTAGGGAGAAAGTCTGGACAGGCAAAGAGGGACTCACAGAGTCTGGTTTTCCTTTGGTTTATTTTCATCTGTTTTCTGTGGACCTTTGACTTCTCTGCACTTCGCCTTTGACCATAACAGATACGTTCCTACCCCAGCTGCACAGGGAATACATAATAAAATTTCATTCAAGTGAGGTTTAAATGCACTGTGGGACCTTGTGTGGGCTTGTTACACCAGACTGAGTTTTCCCCTATAAATGGGTTTATCTGAATTGCTTTTCTTACCCCAGACAAGTCTTTGCATCTCAAACGCACTATGTCTTTTGTTGGCACAGGGGTGTTGCTCTGATTCATTGCCATAAAGGACTTGCTGACAGATGACTCCTGATGGAGTACAAATTGAAGACCACTGGGAAATCCCATGTTACTGCAGCCAAGCTGTCTAATCTGAGATGTAATGGATTGCCTTTCCACAGTATTGAGCAGCAGCAAAATTACCAGTAAGTCTCACTCGTATGGCACTTCTGTTTTGATTACTTTTTCTTTTGAAAATTTTCAAGAAAAGGCATAGATCCACCTTAAGGCATAGATCCAACTTCCTTTTACTGATGTTGCACTTTAAAATGATGATGAGTATCAGCGGAAAGAGGGGACCAAAGAGACGAGGGGGAATGGAAAGACGTCCCTGCTTGGGGTGGCAGGCAAATCCCTGCCCAGCCTCCCTCGCCTTCCCAGCTGCCCCTACACAACAGGTATGGGGCTCTGGAGCTTGAGGGCCAGGAAGACATGGACGCGGGTGAAGGTTCATCCGGGGGGTCGCCTAGGGGGAGTCAGTCAGCCCCACACATTAGGACTGCCTCCGTTAAGAAGAA
>WAAD01004531.1:2846-36011 GCA_013389945.1 Fregata magnificens
AAGCAGTGGTCAGGCACTAAAGGGTCACCTTAGCAAATTTAGTGGGGTTTGTATCTTTACTGTACAATATAGGGAAAATTTCACAAAGGGAAGTATTGGACAGAGCTACAGACAGGCTCTGTACACTTAGTAGTACATCATAACAACAAGGCAAAACAAGTTTCTGAGAAGTACAGTGAAGGAANCCTCATACATACATCAGAAAAGAACTGAAAAGCCAGCAGGACAGCCTACCACCTCCAGCAGAGCCAGGAAGTTTTCTCATCTTTTGTCAATCAGGCCTGAACAACTACAGTGGAAACTGTTGAGGAATTAAAGTAAATAATACATTTAAATGTATACTTCAGAGGACTACCTGGAGAGAGAAAATGGTTAGTGATCAACAAGGAGAAAAGGCGAAAGGAGAGTTGGAATAAGGAATTCCACATTATCAATTCAAGATCCTTACAGAATTGGAGAAGAGGGCATCTGAAATCTAGAAGCTTCTTAAAGCAAGCTGAGTTCAGGGACAGAAAACTGAATGAGAAGAACGGGCAGCAGCACTGCTATGAAACAGCTTGGATTACAGAGCTGTACAATGGAGTAAGCCTGAAAGGCATAAAAAATAAGCCTTAGATTTTACTTGTAAACAGCAGTAGTAAGGTTATAGTTACACAGGTTAACTCAAAGGTTACTTAAAAATCCTCCAATTACAGTTATTGCATTTAAAAAATAATTCTGGACTAACTGGAGTAACTTCCAAAGAGAAACATAAATGATTATGGTTTGAAAAATACCTTGAAAACACTAGCACAAGGAAAAACTGAATGGGCTGTTAAGTAAAAAAGAGGATACACAAAAAGGCCCCTGCAGAGGAGGGGAAAGATCTGCTCTCCACATACTGGACAAATCAGCCAAGAAAGAATGGGTTTAAGTTGCAGGAAAGACTGTTCAGGCTGAATACAAAGACAACTTTCCAACAATAAACAAAGTGTCTTTCAAGAACATCTGTTGGGCCTGTCTGACAGTGGGGAGATGGATAAGACAACCCCTTCTTGCTCATCTAAAGGGCTATATCTAGTCCTACAATACTAAGATTTCAGTGTGGCATTTGAATTTTTAATGCAGTTGAGGACTTGTCAGTTCTGGAGCTTAGTAACTCAAGTGCTTCAAAACAAAAGACCATGAGAGCCTGTCTGGCCTTGGAAAGGTGAAAGGTCCAGCTCCATAAAGACTGCTGAAAAAAAAAGACAGCAGAAGCAGCCAAATTGGAAGTTATGTCAGAAATGTTAAGGGCACCCTGAAAACAGGAGGACGGATCTTCATGAAACTCTATGATAAGACAGAGGAGAATTACTTCTGTTAACATGGCAAGAGGCAATCAAGAGCTTGAATCATACTTCAAGTTCAGCTGTTCCCCTTGGGCAAACAGTAAGAAGAGTTGCTGACATACTCAGGGCAGCTGAGGAGTGTCCAAAGCATTTAGTGGTGCTATTAAACACAGGTCCCACAAGACTGCTTAGTATGAGCCACTGCTGCCATGCCACAAAGCTAGGGCAGGATGCTTAAAAAGAGACTCACCTCCTCTCATGGTGATCTTGGACCTAAAATCAACCTCATGAGTAACCACCTCTTAGGATGCTAATGCACAGTACACTGCCTAAACCAGTTCAGGAATTACCTGAATGATCAGACGCACGATGCAAACCCGACCAGAATGCTTCAGAGCACTTACCAGAGTGTACGCTGGTTAAACAGACATTTTAAGTAGTCCTGTAGGATTTGTAAAGTATGGGCTACCACTTTTAGCAACTCAGGAAAAACGCTAAAATAATCTAGCAAAACACAGGGAAGTCAGGAGGCAGCCTAGGTTCTGAGAATAACGTCAACACCAGATAGTCAACAGAATACAAGGTCCCTCAGGCCAAAGGCTTCAGACACAGTGTAAAAGAATCAAAACACATTTTCATTTCCTTCATTTTCCCAAGATAACCCTCTTCAGCATTTGTAGAGTAACTACCCCAACAGCATGTACTAGTGTTACAGTTCAAAGCTGGTTTCATCCTTCCCAAAGAAGGCATCAAGAAACATTAGTAAACTGGCATATATCTCAAAACAATCAGCACCAAACTGAGCTAACACATTTCCTGATGAACCTCTCTTCAAGCTTACTGTTTGCAGATCTTAGAGATATTACACTTATATGCGATATAAGCCTCCTCCAGGTAGCAAGATGATAATTTAATCACGGAAAGCGGTCAGCACACTGCAGGTAAATTAAAGCTGATAGGTTTTCATGAAGAAGGCATCACAGCAGCCAACAGTTTCCCATGAAAGAATGATCTCAGTGAGACAGTCCTCAAGGCAGACAAGAAACTGCTTTCATGTATATGTTTCTTTAAAAGAAGGGTAAAAGTGAATGCCAGACTTTAGTTCAAAAAGTAAAGGAGGACCACACTGATAAAACAGGTGAGCTGTGCTATAGAGCCACTTGCAAGAAAACAAATCTCAGACACTGCTGGGTGGTTAAGAAAGCTAAGACATGCAGGGTGGGTGTTCCCTGTCTGTTATTATCAGTAGATACAGAACATAGTGGTGGCATGTTAAAACGGAAAAATGCATTTGGTCTCTAGTACTGGGGCATATATGCTCTGATGTACAACAAGTATCAGACAACATTCTATTTATAATTTGAAAATAGTTATTTGATAAGCAGACTGATAGAAGAACAGAATATACACTATTGTCTGAACTGTTGTGATGCCAGAAAGTGTAGCAGTTTGACCATTCCACAGTCTACATGCTTAAATATACTGCATTAGGCAATGCCCATTACTGAAAAAGCAGTCTATCGCTGAGTATGAAAGCACACACTGTGGGCAGATAAATAACCATAAAACAGCATGCAGTTTGATCATAACTACCACTATTATCATTGTGTAGCTGTGTTAAAATTTATATTCTAGAATATACAGTTGTCAACAACTGTATTGGCAGTTGTTTTGTTTTTCAGAAAGCAAGCCAGGGATTTATCTGAGAGGCATTACCACCAAGGGGCACCCTGACAATTAGGTCTAGATGAGAAAAGCCAAACTGGTGTTATCTAATTTGTTCTTATTCTCTCTTCACAGAGTAGTCTTGTAGAGATAATGTCCCAGGCTTGAAATTTATCCAATGATGGACAATGTAAAGAAAAATCTGATGAAAGCATGTAGTCCTACTGCCTTCAAGCAGGGTATCAACCCTTACAACATTTAGAGCACTTGAAAAATACTTTCAATCAACTGTGTCTAGTGTTTGAAAGCTCCCATATTCACCCAGTTTTAAAGCTAAATATATAAAGGTCAGGCTGTTGCCATCCTCAATCTGATAAGCCCAGACCATTTCTTAATTGAGGAAACTGAAAAAAGGCAAACTACATGGAAGACTAGAGCAATATTCTGCCTGTATTTATATTATAAGCACATGCCTAAATTTGCATGATGGCAAACTACAACAGATTATCTCTAACGAGAATAAAAACTACCTCTGAGGAGTACTAAGACCATGAAGGATCTTTGACTTAAGCTCTTACTTAGTTTTCCATTCCTGGCCAAGGAATCTGCAAAGCTTAGAAGGCAACCACTGAATGGGGTGGGAGGTGCTTACCTGAGCAGTAAGAAGCAGCAGCAACTCTAGGCAAAGGCGTCAAAGTGCTCTGCGTCTCTTCGGGGGGCAGCTGTCCTGTAAATCCAGCTCAGGACAGGAGCACATTAGGAAGAATAGATCTCATGGTTTCTGTTTTATTTTCAAATAACCCTGGAGTTTTGTGTGTGTTTGTTTTTCTTTAAGAGATAAATGTTTTTGCCAAAACCCTGTACTAATTGCTCTGGTGCCTCATTGTCTGTAAGGAGTGTTTGTGAAGCTGTAGACTCTTTAGCTTTCAAGAGCTACAGAAGACTTAAACCTTCAGAACGGTCAATCCACGGTTGCAGGGCTAAGGGTGTAAAGCCTTGACAAACTCTCTCTCCTGCAAAAAAGACACCAATTCTCAATTCCATGACTGATCTCTAGTTGGACACCTTTGACTAGCAAACCAGCAAGAACAGCACAGAAAGTGCTCACAAAGCCAAATACAGCTTGTAGTTTAGTAAAGATTATCCATACACTTACTTGTTACCTTAAATTTTTCTCCTTCACTTCAGAATGGCCACGCTGATTTGAAGTAAGATACTCATAATGTTGCTTACACTTGTGAGAGCAAAAAGCGTATTAAATAGCACTGAGCTACTGCCACCAGAAACCCAAGATGGCTTGTCACAGCCTTCCCACCTGAAACAATAAGCAGGAAACCAAAGTTTTTTTCTGTACTAGTTAACTCCAAGCTTCCCAGCTCATTCTTGCTTTGCCTCCTTGAATATGCAAATTTCTCCCCCTGAATGCTCTCATCTTTTTGTACTTTCTACTCCTCCTCACCCAATATTATGGCAGGGACTCTAAAAATTATCTTCATACTCTATTCTTTGCAGGTTGTAAAACTGTAACTACTTTTCTATCAGAGAAGTGATATCTCAGTCAGTTATAAGAACAAATTCATGTTTGTTTAAAGATACTCATAATAGCAAAACACCACCATGATAACTTTATCAAAAAGAAAACATTTTTGTGTTATAAAGCTTTAACGTATGGCAATAGGTTATCAATAGGTTATCAAACAACTGCATATTAAGATCTAATTGAAGAACTTATTACAGTGCTCCCCCTCCTTCTGCAATGATGATTTATGGCACATTTTGTCACTACAACGTTCAGCAGTTCAGTACAAACACAGCACTTAACTAACAAGATGGCAGAGGCACATATTCAAGCATAAGCTATAAATACTGAAATGAGTCAGAGGTTGTAAGTCTGTTGTAAATCGTACCTGATTTGTAGGCTGAAACACATTTCCTAATCTTATGTAAAAAACTCTGCTGGTTCCTAAAATAACATGACACAAACTAGAAAAACTGTTTTTTTTGGTTTTTTTAAGAAGACTGATTGTTACACACTGCCATAATTCTACTTAAAATACTGATGAGATTCTCTAAAAAGTTTAGTCTTCCTTATTTCCTACAGAACTACCATTAAACATCAGTAACACCTACCACAGCCTCAAAGAGCACATTATCAGTGTACATAAAACTGCACTTCTGTATGAGCAGCATTGAGTGTAGGTTACAGGAAGATAATTCACATCCAAATGAGTACAAGCACACAATATTGTAACAGCTGATTTGGGCAGGGTAAGTAAAGAATCAATTTAAAACTATGCAACAATCTACGTGTCTGTTTTGGAAATGAAAATACCTGGTTTTGAAGGAAGGTATGCCACTACCTCTGTCATCCAAATAGAAATGCCAGAGCAGGGGATGGGATCCCTAATCTTTTGTTCCACTCTTTTTTCCTTTTAACTCCCATTTATAATCGTTGACCATGTTCCTCCAGATAAAATAGACAGTACTGCTTGTACTATAAAAAATGCTATGCAAATGTAAAAAGAATCTGAAGTAAGTATGCCAACATTTGCAACACCACAAATGGTTTATCAAGCAACCAGATACTGTTAAATGCTTTCTGTTCTTTTAAGTCTCCCAAAATAAAATGTGTTAAAGTCTCTACCTAGGTAGAATAATCTCTCAGTCTGCAGACAACCTTCCTGACTCTGCGAGTTGCATATTAAAATCATCATACAGTGAAGAGTTCCAAGGCACATGGCACAGACAGCCTGGGGGAGGGGAAAGCTCCAGAAATGGACCACAGGCAGAAGGGAACGATGCTCAGCTCAGGATCCATCGTACCACTTAACAGAGGACGGACAGTGCTGGATGGGCTGCTGAATCCCGGGATTCTCGCAGCTATACCAGCTTCTGCAATCCTGCTTCATCCCATAAGCAGTGAGCTGAAGTTCCCATTTTCCCCTTGGAAAGCCCACATCTCTCTTCCTGGTCCCACACCATGAACGTGCTAAAGACAGACCTACAAGGATCATGAAGTTCAAAGAGGCAGAGACTGGCCATCTCTGCTTTAGGCTAAAGGGAAAAAAATATTTCCCAGACTAACATTTCTAATCAAATATTTACCAAAATATTTTCTATGTTAGACTAAAAATGGCATGTACTTAACTCTTTTTACTTCTGTGTTTGCTGATTTAACACTTACCTTCATTGTAGATAATGCTGGAGAATTGGATAGATACTTTGCCTTTCAATTACAGTGGAGGATGTTTGAGTAACAAACCACTTAAGCTATTTTATACCAGCACTTTAACTTCGTTTTAGACAAAGTGCAGAGAATTCAGTGGGGACAGGAGTAAAGCAGTCAAGGAACTGATCGCCTGTGTGCTGACTAAACCTGCAGCAGAACGGCTACAAGAAAAGGAGGCAGCAAAATGCGTTGACCTCATAGTATTTATCACAAGCACAGCTCTCCTGAAAGTCCCCTGTAGTTATTAAGTAACAGCCATTTACCATACTAGTGACTATTTACCATACAGTACAAAATTGTTACTGGTAGTTACAGCTGAATGTTTTCATTACAAAAGCCCTTATGCACAAAGTTTCTTTATCAAGTGCACATAAACTGGCAAGAGTTTACACATTTAAAATAAACACTAATAGGCTGTGCTCAATAGTCCTGTTCTCAAAAAAATTACCATAAAAGAACAGTAACGTGGAAGTACAACGCAGAGCGCGCAATAAAAACACGTTCATTTCCCACCTCATCTAATTCTGCAGTGCTCCTCTCCAGCTGAACAGGAAGACTACTTTCATTTGTTTTCAAGTAATTGAGAAACATTTCAGCTACTTATCAGCTCTTCAATCTTTTTTCCTTTCACACATTCCCTAGAACTGTTGCCAACAGGGTATTTATAAAAGATTCAGCCTAACAAAAATACTCTGGCAAACAATGTTGCAGAAAAAAATCAGAAACTGAAGCAGCCCTTATGCAGAGAAGACGTAAAGAGTTGGATCCTTGTTTAAACAGAAAAAAGAATTTAAGTTGTTTAAATAGATGCAAGAGCTGTGTAAGGGAGCACTTCCTAACCCTGGACCAGTGACTCCAGAAGCAGCCACATACCTTTCCTCTATTGGTGGAAATGCGTGTTTATTTTGGAAGGGTTTTGTGCTCCACATCACAAATGGAAACATTCAGCTCGGTCTGAGGCCTCAGAGCAATATTTAACTGACAACATGCCATATACACACACCCACAGGAAACCTCTTTCCTCCTTACTAGTTTCTCTTTCCTGAGGCCTCACCAGCGACCGAACATGCAACAGCCAGTATTATCTTACAGCAAATTCTAAGGACACATACAAAGTATACAAGTTAATTACTAGATAGGACAGTATCTCCAAACATTCCATTGTGCTAGAGAAATAAATGACAATCTTAATATTAATTTAAAAAGTTAAAAAGCACCTTGATCACAGCATAGGTCTCTAGTACAGAGTAAGCCAACTGAAAGGGCTAACCTTTCCTACTGCTTATCAAGTCCCACCATTTGTCCCATCCTAGCTACTTCAAGAAAAGTGCCTTCTCCTTCAAAAATACAGCTGAGAGCAAATAAGAAACAGTATAAAGATATTGTCTCCCATCAGCTAGAAAACAGAAACTGAAAAATGCTTCCATATCCCACCTCCAGTTATATATTTTTCTCCAATATGACCCAAACAGTGTAAGCATCTCTCATTGCTATAGCAACCCAGTGGCAGAACTGACTGACACATATATAAAGTGAAGGAATTTTTTTTCCAAGTTACCACAAGAAACTACATTAAGTCACATTTATAAAGACCTTCCCTACCAAAATCTGGATATAGCAACATTCTGCAAAAGGTTCAGTTCCAGCCTGGTTTTAATCTTTGATTTAATTTAATTTAATACATCCTGTATCTGCAGTACCTGCTGCAGTCAAGTCACCCAGTTTTACTGTGTCATCCTGTCTTTACAATGAATTTAATTGCTGTGTCCCAGATATGAAATAAATTAACTAAATTCAATTATAATCCCCGGGTTGCCTTTTAGTTCTAGTAGCATTTGTCACTCAACCTTGAAAATGTATCAAAATAAAATACTTGGTGCAGTACTGCATTAAAGTTTACAGTCAACTTTGAATATTCTATGAAAAAAGTTCAGCCAATTTTTTCCTCTAATTTAGAATTAATATTTGCTGTATTTTAAGAAACTCCTGCTGCCTATCATAAGCTTGTGTACATCCCTCCTAAAGGTAAATGGAGGAGAACAGTATCATAAAGTAGAAATACAACATTCCCACAGACCAGCCTTAGAAGCAACTAGTAGTTGCCCGCCAAAGGAAATTAAAAGAAGGGTCATCCATATGATTGTAAATAACCACTATCCCTTGCACTGAACGTGAACAGGAGAGGTTTGATTTCTCTACAGGTCAGGTCAACTCTTTCCAATGAAGCCAAACTACAAAAAGGTGCATTACTGCTTCTGATAGATGAAACAATAAAAGCCAGAACTGCTTAATCTTTAACATAACTACCTTTATTTACTGTTGTCTTCTTCCCAATTCATATTTTATAGAGATATCATAGGACACTTAAATACAAAGATAACGGACAAAAAAAAAAATCAAACAGATGGAAAAAGGCAGTCCTTAAATTTGAAAGAAACGAACTCACAAGTGTACCTGAAAAACTGGAGTTATTATCATGCTACTTTTAAAAACTTAAACTTGACATTTTCAAGCAATTAAAAACAAAGCTGTCACAACAAAGACAGAAATAATAATATTGCGCAGAGGAAAGCAGAAGGCACTGTGTTTCAATACTAACAGAAATGAAGACCCACTGTACTAACACGTGAAAATGAACTTAGTTACTCTGACAGCAAAAACATCTGCCATTGAATTATGATATTAAAAAAATCATTATAATGCATCATACAACAGTGAAACCTTTTCACACAGAAACAAACTGATACAGAGAACAAAACATGTAGTACTGCAGAAACAGAAATATTCCATTTAGACAGGAATTGCTCTGTGCTGCCATCCAGCGAGACCTGGACAGGCTGGAGAGCTGGACCAAGGAGAACCTAATGAAACTCAGCAAGAGCAAGTGTAAGGTCCTGCACCTGGGGAGGAACAACCCCATGCACCAGTACAGGTTGGGGGTTGACCTGCTGGAAAGTAGCACTGCTGAGAAGGACCTTGGAGTGCTCGTGGACGGCAAGTTGACCATGAGCCAGCACTGTGCCCTTGGGGCCAAGAAGGCCAACAGGATCCTGGGGTGCATCAAAAGGAGTGTGGCCAGCAGGTCGAGGGAGGTTGTCCTCCGCCCCTACTCCACCCTAATGAGGCCACATCTGGAGTACTGTGTCCAGTTCTGGGCTCCCCAGTTCAAGAAAGACTGGGAACTACTGAAGCGAGTCCAGCGGAGAGCTACGAAGATGATCAGGGGACTGGAGCATCTCTCTTATGAGGAAAGGCTGAGACACCTGGGTTTGTTTAGCCTGGAGAAGAGAAGACTGAGGGGGGATCTTATCAATGCTTACAAATATCTAAAGGGTGGGTGTCAAGAAGATGGGGCTAGACTCTTTTCAGTGGTGCCCAACAACAGGACAAGGGGCAATGGGCACAAACTGGAACACAGGAAGTTGCAGCTGAACAGGAGAAAACACTTCTTCACTTTGAGGGTGACAGAGCACTGGAACAGGCTGCCCAGAGAGGTTGTGAAGTCTCCTTCTCTGGAAATATTCAAAACCCGCCTGGACGCAGTCCTGGGCACCCTGCTCTAGGTGAACCTGCTCAAGCAGGGGGGTTGGCCAAGATGATCTCCTGGGGTCCATTCCAACCCCAGCCATTCTGTGGTTCTGTGATGTATCTTAATTCTGAATTTTTTTCATGTACTTAAGATTTCGAGGGGCTTAGCTACTGCTGCTACCTTCTTCTCCTGAAAGCAAAATCCACTGTTACAAACTACATGAGATCCTACAGGGCACATGCAACAGAATTCAGACTAAAATTTTCTGATTTCACACTTTCTACATAAGAAAAATTTGGAAAGAAAAGGACAGAGTTTCAATAAATGACTTGTTACAGTTTTTCATCATGTAGTTAGACTTTTTTGGAATTCAGTATTACTGAAGCAATACTTAATTTCTGCTGCATAAATACATAAAAAGTGTTTGAAACATAAGTTGTTTTGTCAACCCCATATGTTAGGCTTGGCTCTTCTCTAATTCCCAGTCTTTGGGAATCTGGGAAGCTCTACTTGCCTGTCTGTCACCTAATTACCCAGCAATAAATAACACCGCATATTAACTTGTTCAGAACCATTCCGCAGCCCTGAGTTCTGTGTGGTGGGTGCCATGTAAATCAAAGGACAGACTAGATAAAATAACTGTAAGCCAACAGTTGCAGGAGAGAGGCATTACCTCAATTCTCTTCCTCACCTTTTTTAAGGCCATAGCTTCATTAGCATTTCTCCTAGGGCACCTAGGAGTTCACTGTCCCAAAAAAAAGAATGCCTTGCTTATCTCTGCTGCTTCCTGGACCATGCTGCAAATCAATTCAATTCACTTATCAAGCAGAAAACCCGTACAGAAAGAAGAAAAGGTGGTGGGGAAAATAGCTTTCTCGCAAGTTCAATGAGTTGAGTTTACTCACTAAATTGAGTATTGTTTTAATCGAATTGTGCGTGCAGGGGGAGAGATTTACCCTTTTTGGTAGCAATTAGTTGTCTTTGAAATAGATAAATAACTACTAACAACTAAATAGAAAACTACATCTGTCTTGACATTAGACAAAAAAGCTGACATATGTTGTGTTACGCTTCACAGAAATTTAATCCATATATTCTTGTCAAAAAGGTGCCATACGATACCCAGCAAGATAAGCAAAGAAAAAGCTTATGCTGAGAATCCCAACATATAGCCAGCTCCGCCAACAAAACAAAAGAACTATCCTAGTAAGATATACTCTCCCCATTAAAAAGACACAAAGAATAAAAAGTACAAGCACATTTTTTAAACAAACTTACAAAAATATCAAACGGTTCACAACGAATAAATGTGAATTTACCTTTGGTTTTTTGTTCAGCAGCCTGAAAGAAGAACAGAACAAAACAAATCAACTACTTGTCAATATTCATAATGACACCTAATAATTACAGGGCTGCAGGCCCTAACTTTTTGCAGAAACTGCTTACATCAATCAGGCATTAGTTCTAATTAAGGACTGGAGAATGTTAGTTTAAGTCCATGTATCAGGAATGCAAAAAAGGCTACCCTTGTCTGACTAAAGCCAAAAGCAGATGCCAAAGAGACAGTATAAAACATGGCAAGCAGTATGACCGTACCCGCATCTACCCACCCAGCCTTCTGTCACCTGAGGTTCAGAGGCTTCCTGAACCAAATAGTACATTTATGAACTTTTTAACGCTCAACAGAATTCACTTCCATGAAATTGTCCAGTATCCCTTTGAATCCATACATACTATTAGCTTACACAGATTAACTGCACATTTTGTGAAGACCCATCTTTTTTTTTATCTGTTTGGAATCTACCCAGGGTTTTTTTTGTTTTTTTTTTCCACGATGCCCGATTTTTATACTGGAAAATACAGTGATCAATTCCTATCCACATCCTAAGGGCCATTTAAGATCAAAACTATGTAATCCAGAAAATGAAGCAGGAGAACGCACACCACAGAAAATGCGCAATGGCCTCAGAACCCACAGTCACTTCAGTATCAGTCCAGACTAATCCAGTTACCTTTGCATTGACATTGATGAGAACATTCACGTGACACAGCTGTGGGAGCAGTAACTTAACATCAGCAGATGGTAAGCAGCTTGGGGAGTCCTAATGAACTGTCACAACTGCTTTTGCAGAGATTTTCTGACCACAGCCTCACTCAAAAGTCGACAGGACTACTGCTCACTTGCGTCAAAATTATTTATGGAAGTAAAGGCTGCAGAACCAGTATCTGTACGTTACACATAAAAGTGAACATATCATTTCAAACAGTAACATGAACAAACCTTTTTCTGAGCACCTTCCTTCTTTTTCTTTTCTTCCTGCTTTTTCTTTTTCTTTTCTTCCATCAAATGTTCCTCTTCTTGTGTTTCTTGTTCTTTCTCCCTGATAAGAATAAAAGTTGGGAAGAGCTTTTCAGTAAGATGAAGTTTATCTAGGAAGGTAAATAATCCATACTTATACTGCTAACTTTCTACATCTCATGTTTAAAAAAGGCTGTTTCTAATGCTGCAATAAAAGCATTAAAAAAAAAAAAAGCTGTTCCAAAATTGAAACAAATGACAAATAAAATAGTAGACAATGAAAACTCCGAAATAAGAGTTTTTATTTGGAAGCTTTGTTTGGAAACTCTTTCCACAATCACTCAAAAGTACTACTTAATAGTATCACATTCTATGGAAAGAAAGTTTAAAACTGGAAAAAAAGAACAAACCCCTGGTAATTAATGCAAGTTCTGCTGGCCTTCAACATCTGATTCACAATATACCTTAAAGATCACGAGCAAGTACATAATTTTCCAACTATTTTTCTTTTTTTGATCAAACACATATTGTATTAATTTCTCATATGCATCGATTTTTTTCACAAGGAGCTGTAAACTAAGGCCCAGATGAATTCAAATTATCGTATTTTGTGTTCATCCTATAAATTCTAGCTGAAGAATTTGCATGAATACAGAATAAGACTGCTCCAGTAGCATCTTGGTTAAAATTTAACCTAAATTGTCCCAAATCAAGAAGAAAATCTATCTGAAACCTCACCACCTATGCTTTCTTTGTCCATCACTGTAATAAATGGTTATAACAATGAACCTCCCCCATATCCTTCCAAATAAATACCAATGCAAATAATTCATTTTCTTCTCTATAACTATTTTATCTTCCTTGACAGCTCTTTAGGTCCCGATCGTTTATCAGCCTTACAGATCTTCTGAGAACACTCCGTTTCGGATGGGCTGAAACCTTTACTATTATCATTATTAGATTCGATGTCTTCCAATTATTCATCGAGATCACTTTTAGCCTAACTTCTTATTCCTTTACATTTAACTTGCCAAAGCCTACAGCCCCCCTCTTTTTTTTTTTTGGTTTGGATTTTTTTGTTGTTGTTTTTTAAAAAAGGTCTTTTTAGTTATAATGTTCTTTGCTTAATTGTTTTATCACAACGGGAGGTGCGGGGGGTGGGGTGGGGTGTGTTCTTTACCTAAAGGAGAAACAGATACTCTTCAGATTTTGCACATCTTGCCTTCAAACACTCTCCATGAAACATTTTGCCTTTTAACTGTTTCTTTTATTTCCCTTTTAACAAGTCTGCACATTCTTACATCATTTCCCTTTCTATAAAAAAAAGGAATATTGTAGTCAATTTTTTGAGATTTTGGCTGTTGAAGGGTGTTCTGGTTTTTGGCTTTTTCACTTGCCTGAAAATACTGATTTTGGCCACTGTACATGCTTTAATGCTAACAGAGGTCCTGCACTGTGCTCCAGACTAAACCAAAAGCAGTTTCCCTTTCCTTGTGTTACCCAAAAAAATAAACATTACAGTAAGCAATTCGGAGGTCTAAACATAGGTGTTAGTGCCCTTTTACACACCTTACAGCACTCAAACTATTTACAGAAGTGACCAATATGGCAAGACCCAGAGTCTGGAATAGCAGCTGGAGGTCAGGACATCTAAAGTGGCATTAGATATCTGTATTTTAAATACTTGAATCACTTCCTGTCATGACCAAAAATTCATCACCTGCATGACTGCTCAACTTTCTGCCAATTTCAAAGGGCCACCTTTCAAATATGGTACTGTAAATCAATGTTTGAGAAACATTTGCTTTTAAGAGTTGCAGGTGGGTATTTGCATCACATACTTAACATGGCACTTAAGAAATTGTAGTTTTAAATGGATTGTTCTAGGACTCTGCAAAAAGTGATGACTTACATTACCAAAAGAAACTGAGTTGAAACCATAATAGATTTGACTTTATTCCCGCTAGCTCTGGAGAAGAACAGAAGTCCCCAGGATTTCAGTAACTACAAAGTAACACATCCAGTCCCTTCATTTTTAGTGCTCCCTACTCAAGTCACATCAAACTCTACAAAGCCCATGTCTTCAAGTGAACTCTCCCAAACTGTCAGACTATTGCCAAGGTAAGTTCTAGCCCCCCTTTTTTTTTTTTTTTTTTAAAAAGCAGGTGAATGAAACAAGTCAGTACAAAATTAGAAGCTTTTTGGTTCCCTCTTGCTATGAGTTAAGAAAACCCACGGCATGACAGCAATTCCAGAACACCACAATTACATTTAAATTCCTTTAATAGTCAGTGCAGTATTTAAAAAAAAAAAAAAAGAACCCACCAAACCCAAAAAACACAAAACAAAACCAAAAAAACCACACCACCACTTGACTTAATTTGCAGAGTTTATTTAAACTATGGAAGTACATACGTCCCAACTTTTTTGTTAGGCCTCTTTTTTTAAGATCAAGTTCCTTTCATCACTGCCGAAGTCTCGATACTCAGAGCGGAGTCCACTATGAACTTCTCTATTTCCAGCCTTTCTGTCCTCTAAAGGTGGTTCTGTTTTGACCTTTCCCAAGCACTGTTGTATGTTATTCCCTCCCTTATGCAGGTAATACATGATGTCAGAGGATTTTCCAAATCAAAGAGATGTAAACATTTTCCTCAACTAAAAATACAATATATTTTGTTACCATATTATCATATCAATTACAACACAAGAGGCAGAAGTGCCACTCCTAGCGGAAACCTGTTTGGGGTTTGGTTTCGGTTTTGTTTTTTTTTTATTTCTGAGATTAAAATAGCCTCAGATTAACTCAGAAGATGACACTACAATTTTTAATGGAGTTCAGTTTTCAAAACTGATTTACATAATGGCACTTCTGAACACATGTGCTTTAAATATGCTTAAAATAGAAATAAAGCTCCAAGTGGCCTCTCAGATGGTAACTCTTGCCGTCACTTCTAGGCAGAAATTAGTCCTCTAAGAGCAAAACAAAAGGAAAATAAAAACATTGCTATATAAAGTTTGATTATGTTGTCAAAGGCATGTGTTGCAGTTTTACTTCCCGAGCAACAATTTAATCTTTATTACAGGAAAAATGCTAAAAAAATTATGAATATAAAGCTCATATTTAAACCAGAAGTGTCTTAGAATATACTTGTAGGAGTTTGCCTTTTTCATATACATGGATCTGATGTATCAAAATCATGGGGGATTTTTATGAGCAGAGAGCAAGGAGTTTTACTATAGCATCAAGTGTTGTTTTTAAATATTGCAACTAGCTTATTAAATTCAAACCTAAACCAAGGTTACCTTTAAAGTACACATGCTTAGGAGCTCTCTCTGAACAGGAAAGCAAGATGAAATGCAGGTCATGGTCAGAACAACTTGAGAACTATGGCTATGTTCTGTCAATGCCTATTGCAGAAAGATCTAGGCTGATTTTGTTTTTTAAGCTAAGTGAGAATTTCAGTTTTCCAGTTGGTATCAGACATGGGATTGCTTTCACATCTGAAACCACAGCTGATATTTTGAATTAGCACTAATGTGACATTCTAACAGGATTTTGCAACACACCTTTTGGGAATGTCGTATTCTTAAACTTCAGGTGGAGTCTATTTGTGTTATTACATGCAAGGTTATTACCCATACAGTGTTTTATAGTTCAGAAGTTCCTCCAATAGCTGAGGACTAAACAGAGACCTGTCTCTCTTGTCCCTCCATGTGACACAGCTCCAAACCTAGCAGTCTAATGAATCTTGTTTGCATATATTTAAGATGCTGAAGGTTTATTTATTTACATAGGAAAACTGCCTGGAATACCTCTTCAGAACAGGATTCTTAATCTTAGTCTACAGGTGTCTTTGCCTGGTTTATCCCAATAAGAGAATAGCTCCCATACCTTAATTCTGGAATACCTCTTGTACCTTAAATTCACATCCTACTTCATGCTGAGAATACCTCCCTTGATAGTTGTGAAAGTTGCTCTTACTGACAGAAATCCTACAAATTGCATGCAATTGCTTAAGGATTGCTCTGGTTTTGACTTCCCCCACCATACAACAGGGCATCACGCATTTCTGAACACACACATTTCTCCTCACAATGATGATGAGAGGCAAAAAAAAAATATCTTTAAACTAAAATTGTAAGGAACTGACAAATATATCACCTAAAGGCAGGCTACCAAAGCATGCTGAGCAGGCTTTTTGGAAGGAACTAACAGAACCATGCATCGTTACGTGTGATAACAGAGGGTCTGGACAGCTTCGACATGAAACACACAGTAACCATCTACCAAGTTCTCAAAATCTAGCATTATACAGTTTCAAATAGAAATGAAAACTACTATTTAGAAAATTCTTCAAGATCTGATTCTAGATGGTAAGCAAGAAGTGGCTGACATCATGACGGCAGAAAGCAGCTGGAAGGGTGGCGATGAAGTGGAATGAAAAAATTAACAAAATAAATAGCAGTGAATACTGGAAAGGCAGGCTTCAATTAATTCAGGACAACTGAAAAATACTGTCACACAGGAACAGGCAGGCGTTGTTTCTTGGAAATCACCAAGAATCTAAACGACAATGCTGATACCCTAACGTATAGGAGGAATACTATATAAAGCAAGAGGTCACCCTATCATCAGTAGTCCTTGTTTTCATAACTATTAGAACAGATAAACTAAAACTCCACATCTGCCTATTGCTAATTTTGTTTCCTGCTTCATCTTTATCCAGCCCAGCTCTCTGTGACCTTTCTAGAGTAAGTACGGGTGAAGGCAAGGAGCTGGTGTGACTTTAAAGTGCCAGATTTTTTCCCTTGATATCTAGGCTCAGTCATTAATCAAGAAGAGTCAAGCTGGTCCCTAATTACAAGTTCTCCAATCACCTCAAAAAAAGAAAGCAGCACACAAACCTAGGTTAAATAAATAAGAAGGAATATGAAAAAAAATCAGCATAAACACATGGGTACAAAAATGAGGAAGGCCAACAATGTATTAACATTGTGCATATAGAAAGTAACAATAAATCAACCTTTAAGTGCTTCAGTAACAAGCAAGAGGAAACATTAGTTTTGATACTCAGTGGGAAAGGGGGACTATTGACAGATGACCCTATGAGGGCTAAAGTGATAATACTTTTCTTTCTGCTTTAGCCTTCACTAAAGAGGTCAGCTGGGAACAGATGGCCAACAACCATCTGAACCAGCGCTGAGCCCACAGATGACGACAGCTTCACAGAGGGAATTTCATAGTGCTCTGCCCTACCTAGGAAGGCTTTGCTCCAAGCTGGTGGCAGGGGCAGCAAAAAGCCAGCAACCAAGCTGCTCCTGCCCCAGGATCTCTGCCACCACCACTGCAGTGCTTCATTCTGGCTTCCTCGCCCAAAAGGGCTGGCGAACACAGCTCCACAAGAATCTCAAGATGGGTTTCTTAAGTGTCTTTTCCCCAAGTCTGGGAAGAAGGAATGACCCAACTTCCGAGGAAAACTTCCATGAACTGGCAGCGGAAATAAGGAGATTGAACTAAACATTTTGCTACCACTCCAAATAGGAAATCAGGCCAGCAAAAGTAAGAACAGCTTAAAAAGTCCCTAGAGAAATTGGATGTTTTTCCACTGGCTGGGCCTGATGTAATTTACCATAAGAACAACTGTGTCTAAGTCATTACACATTACCTTAAAGAATCAGCAGAAGACGGATGGCCCTCCAGAACACTAGCAAATGGCAAAGATTGTGCTGATGCCATAAGATATAACTTAAAAGGGGAAGGGATAAAAACATCAGTAACAGCTAACAAGGATTTGTGGGGGGAAAAAAGTCTGATTTTTTTTTTCCTCTGGCATAGTTGCAGGTATTTTTGAAAAGGACGAAAGGGAGGCAACAGAAGTAACTTATTGACTTTTCAAGCAACATGCAAAGTTTTGTCAACACGAACATGGTTGCTTTATTTTTTTTTTTTTTCCTAAGAACAAGGTAGGGAACAGAAGCTAAATGAAATTACAATAAAATACCCACAAAACAAGTAACCTCAGCACTTCCCCTTCCAACAAGGCAGAGAACCAATGGATTTTTTGTTGCAGTATGCCACATGTCCAGCAGCAAAATTTTTATTAACCACTTTGTGGCTGGAAAAATGTGTGCACTTACTAAGTTTCCAGAATATGTCAAGTCATGGGGCTGCAAAACAATTAAGGGCAGACAGTATTCAGAACAACCTGATAAACTTGAGATGTAAAAAAAAAATACAGTGCAATTCAGTGAGAAAGTGCAGGGTACCATGTTTGGCAGGAATAATCATATATATTGATACAGCATAGGGAACAACTAGCTAAACACCAGTTCTGGGGATAAAAAAAAAGAGTTGTTACAGCAGATCTCAATCCAAAGGCAAAGCAACAATGTCACAAATGGTCCAAAATTCATCAGCTGCTGTACTGTGTCCAGTTTGGGACTATCTACAGCAACAGAGAAACAGATCAACTGAAGAGACTCCAGAAAACAGCAAGAATAATCAGAGACCAAAAAAGCATGGGCCTGTGGAAAAAACTTGAGACTTGGATTCACTTAATCTAAAGAGACAGCAACTCCTTTATTCAAATACGTGTTAGAATGGAGTAAAATCTTTCTACTTCAGCTGTGGTAAGTAGCATTGGATTTAAATTGCAACAAAGGAGATTTGGATTAGGCATAAAGAAAAATCTTCCACACTGTAGCATTTTGAAAAAAAAAACCCAACATTAAAAGACATACCAAATATTTATAAATTACATTGGGGAACAGAAGAGGAAAAATACCTAAAGAAAGGAAGACTTGTTTTTATTAAAAAGTAACACTGATACAAAGCCACACTGACTCCTGGACACAAAGGCACTTAAACTGGAAACAGGAGGCCTCTATCCATTTGCAAAGTAAAATCCTACAATATCCTTTTGAGGGAATTAACGGGGAAAAAAACCCTCAGCTACACCACTGTGGACAAGATAAGTTTACAGACAGGTTACATGTATAGGTGTGATCACACAGCTTGGAACTACACCTTGTAATATGAAAGTTTGGGTGCAAAATTTGTTCCTACAGGGATTCATGAATGAAGCTTGATGAGTGGTTTTGTTTGACCTCAATTTATAATTTATTAATCCCATGCTTTGGGGTTTCTAGCTGTCAAATTATGTCCCTGTCCTGCACTTGTCACTCCTTAGTATATTATTTGCGTTGACAGGGGATTCCTCCCTTCCCCTGAAACATCAAAATATCACCCACTGCTAACAACTGTGGGCCTGGTACTTTGATGCTCCCAGTATCTGGTCAACTTACCTTGAAGCATGCAAGACAAAACTGATCACCTAACAGGAACAGCAGCCTGATTTCTGATTTCACCTAGAAATTCCACCAATGTTCCTCCACAGAAACAGACCACTAATACTAACACTGCCCTTGACCTTTCCTTTTACTGTACAATACAGTTTTGGCTTTAAGTCTTCTTTGTGTGTTTTTATTCATTTATTTGATTTGTTACAGAGTACTGATAGGTATCTTCAGGTCTATGCTGCTCTGTGGACCCTTCTCCACTGCTGTAATTGTGAAGGATTAGACTTGATCCCTATGTACTCCCTTCCAGGCTTTCTTTAAACCACAGCATGCTTGACTAAGGTGCAAGATGTGCACAGACAACTCCATTCACTACTGAAATTTGTGCAGGAGCAGAATGTAGCTGCCATTTAGAGACACCCAAGAACACTACAGCATTAGTTGAGAACAGGATGTGAAAAGCACCACATTCAATTAAAATATCTTACTGAAACTACAGGAAGATTTTAGGTTGCCCAAGAGACCAAGTTAATAATCCTGCTCTTACAATCTGTAGAATAGAAATTCCATGATCAGAAGAAAAAATAGCACCTGTTACACACCTTGTCTCAAGACTGCATCTCCAGCAGTAGTACACAGTGTTTCTAACATGCCATTTTGTATTATTGGTCAAAGAGCAACAAAATACTGGCATGACCTCGAGAATGCCAGCTGCTATTTACTGCAGGACCTAGACTCTTGCTAGAGGTTTCCAATTCACCCAGCATTGACTTATTGTGACCCTACTTTATGTACACATTAGGTAAACAACCACTGACGTAAATTAGATTAGAACACAAATAAAGCAAGACTAGATAGTTACTATCGTTCAATTCGAGATTTTTAAAAAAAGCACACTGACCTGGCCTTCTCTTAGCCTCTACTAGTTGATTACCAGTCACTAGAAGTGGGCAGAAAATCCCAGAGAAGAAAAAGCCTTTATAAATCAAGGATACATATTAACTCTAAGTGGTAGGTCAGATATCAGAAGTTTGATGAGTCCGTATTTGAGCACTACCCAAGTCCCAGTGTATGTTTGTAGGGTTTTTAGGGTTTTGGCTTTCATCTACAGACTTCCTTTTGTTCACTTTCTCCTGGATTGTTACCAGAGACAGATGGCATACCAATGAGAGTACTGGAGTACTACTGAGAATGTTTCAGGAGATGTATGCTACATCTTCATTACTAAGTAGTGCAGGCCAAGAGGAGTGGATTTGCAGAGCGAAACTGTCAGTACAGAGGACTTGATAGCCACACTATCCCCATTCCAGGTGACTTTATTACTTGAGACTAGCTCCAGCCCACTCCCATGTACCGAATGCTCCCTTGCAGCAGGAAAGCATTAACTGCACCCTTAGAGCACATCATCCAGTGAAGTTTTATTTAAAAGGAACACAATTGTTGCTCTCCAAGACCACTCCATGATGTCAATCAAGGCACAGGAACTTAGGACAATCCGAAGGTTTGCTTCAACATGAAACTCCCAATCCAAATTAACACGCTAGTGTAGATGATCCCATAGGGTGTGAAGCTGCCGTCACACAGGTACACCACCCCTTCTGTGAAGGTGTTGCTCTCCACAGTGCAGTCCTATTAACGTATACACAAGCTCCACTCTGGGGCAACTTAAGTAGTTAGTAGGGAAATCTGGTCATGGGCTAGAACACTGTACACAAAACCTCACCCTTGTATACATTTCAGGCACGAACCATATCAGAATTTGCTCCCTCAGTCTGCTGCCAGCACTCCAGCAGACCTCAAGTATCCCATAATGTGCAGCACTCAGGCTATGCAAGGACCAAAGAAAAAAATAAACACCCCCCAAAAAAAGCTTGCATTACATTCACCACTCAAAGCAGGCTACAAACAGCAAGAAACATGCTATGAACAACATCTCTCCGTTCCAGCAAACAGACCGACTCCTCTCTTGGAAAACTAAGCTACAGACTGTGAACAGTGCAGATAACTAGATTTACTTTCACAACGCTGCCACCCTCCCAGGCCTGATGATATTTACCAGCAGTTGATATAGCATCTGGTCCAGAGCTCTTCCCCCGTCTTCCTGGGACATAATACACAAAGGAAAACAGCTTTGGAATCCAGTAGCTCAGCAAGAGCACAGCATGTTTGTCTCTCTCCAGATACTACGTTTGCTATTTCAGTTTCTGCAAATACTTCCGAAGACAAGAGTCCTGTGCCAACAGAGGGAAAGCCCCCCAGTGACAAATTGTTCAAATAAATATCACCAATTGACTGATGTAGAAGCAGAAGCAACCTATGGACAAGTTTCTGGCTCAAATTATTTAGCTGGACTTGAAGAACATGTCAGAAGAGCACTGCTTCCTGGGGCAGCTGCACAGGGATGCTGCAAAGTAGGAGGCCAGGAAATAGGAACAGGAGCAACAGCTCCACAGGATGTTTTGCCACGCACCACAGCCCCCGGGCTCTCCATGAGAGCTGACCACTCCCAGGCACGGAGGCTGGAGGAGCCGGTCAGCACGTCACCTGTCCGTTAGTAAGAGGGTCAGGAGGAACAACACATGCTGCAGGACAGACAGCTAGAAACACTGCTTCTGTGTAGCATACCTTCACACCCTTCAAGCAGGCACGACTAAACCTTTATGCTTCTTCGTTAAAAAAAATGAAGAGGAAGCTTGCATAACTAAAATGATGTACCATTTTGCCTGTAGAGATTTCTAACACCCCTACTCGTCCTTCTCCCCCTTCCATCACAGTCACATGCTAGCACTCAACTATTTCTGACCCCAATCACTTTGTTATCAGCAGGTGAAAGCATATTCAGCTTTCTTACTGCAGGAGCTGAAGACCAGGCTGCTACTCTCACACAGGTCAAGCTAGATGACACAACCGATAGGATCAAAAAGTAGGCAGCAGAATTTATGCTGAAGACAAATATGTTTATGATGCTGCTCTTGTGCTTATTCTGGGGAAAAGGTGGTGCCAACACATCTTCAACAACAGACACCTAGCTTACAGCAGCCATAGCCACACGCATCCATTGCCACATTCATGAGTGGCTCCAGTGTGATTAAAAAGGCCTGGGAAGGTGAGGTCTGGAAGAAATACCTCCCCTTTAGGTAGAGTTCCTGCCACAGGAACAGTAGAAAGACGCATACGCACTTCCCTTGCTCCTACCCACAGAATAACACCAACACATACCAGCAACATAGTGAGTAGCAGCAGACACGTTACCAGACATGCACATGTCACTCGACTTAAATACAGACCTGCCTATCTGAGATGACCTCCTGAGGTCCCTTCCAGCCCGCGTTTTCCTATGGTATTAAAACTGTTTCACAGATGTGTGGCAGAAGCCTACAGAAACCAGCCTCTAGGAAGATGGCACCCTATACAGGGAATGGCCCTCTGCCATCCCACTACCGAGATCTCCAGGTGTCACCTCAGAACACACAAGCGGCAGGAAGGTGCAGGACACTGCTGCAGCCCCAACTCTGGGAGGCTCACGGAGAGAGACCTGGATAGGGGAGTAAAAGGACAGTGGCCTCACAGGGAGGATATGTCTCAAGATCTAGAATTAGAAAAAAAAAAAGTGACACTATTCCTCATGCTGCAGAGCTCAGAATGGTATTCCACAGTACAAGCCCTGCCAGCACCACCAGCAACAGGAAGAAGATACACGGTGAAAGTGGGTGAATGGCATAAGCTATCTATGAGGTGCGCATAAGCTAGGTTAGGGTATACCAGGTGTAAAGAACAAGATGCTCTCTACACTGCACACATGCTGTGTTGGAAAGCTGAAGTTCCACTATATGGGCGTATACCACCTTATTATACTTGCTCCCAGATACAGACTTAAGTTAGGTGAATGCACAGCTCCTAAGATTGTTATGTTATTAAGGCAAGATAAGATGAAAAAGGCAAAACAGATGACAACAGAACTCCTTGTTGCAGAAACCAGAAGAGAAATAAATCTAAAGGGAATATGAAAATGGAGACTTACGTTTTTGTAAAATGTTTATTCTTTTAGAAGATTTCAGAATGTAAAAACCCGTAATTTCCTCCTTCTGCATTTTTAAGTTTGCTGGGTGAGCTCACTGAACATTCGAGTTGTTGTCTTCAAGTTTTCCAAATACCATTCTATTTAAAGGCACTGTGAACAGGGAATTCAATTTATCAAACGAATGAAAGAAGAATTCTTAGCAGGAACCCTGGTGAGCTAATCAAGAGTCACAATAAAATGTCAGGGGTCCTAGAATTCTCCGCAGGAGGTTAACACCAAATTTGATCCGAGTCAAGGAAGACAAAACATACTACAGACTAATAAACTGTACTAAAAGTTGTGCACTACAAATATGTTAAAAGTTTAAACATAAATGAATAAAATCTACTTGTTTTGTGCACGTTTTATACATTCTTAGTGTTTAACTACAGAAAACAAAACACTGCCCACCATAATCATTTCATTCAACTTAAAGATAATACAGTTTGAAGCAATGTAGTTTTTGTTCCACTGCATCTTCAGCTGCAATGCTGTTTTGAAAATTAATATAGCAACATAACTCAAGTGAGATAAGAAACCTTTACATTACTCTGTACCTACCTTTAGGATGGAAACTGAATTGACAAAATTCAGAAAAAGAATTATTCTATCGTCCAAAACTAAGGAAACTGAAAGGTCCAAGCTAGCATCTTTCCCTCCACAAATCTACCAGAGTTTAAAAGATTAACTCTACATTGCTGAAAAGGTAATCCTTATTCCCATTAAGTTCATCAAGTTTCAAAGTTCTCTGTTCCTCCACTTTCCACAGTAAAAGCATCTACACGCCAATTCCTGCCAATAATAAATTAGAATATCAGAGCCACCATCAGAATGGGCATCATCCACTTTTCAACTTAGCAAATGAATAGCATCTCCATGGGGGGTAGGAGTGACAGGGTAGGGGGAGAGATGGGGAAAGGAAATAGCCGTAAATGATCTTCTGGGACAGGAAAACCAGTTGCAGTAAATACCACTTTGGAAATCAATTTATGGTCAATTATGATCTTAGTAATAACTATTTTATGCCTTCAGTTAGTCCATGAAATGCCCAGGGGAGCAAATATTCTCAGAAATATATCCAAAATGTCTCCAAGTATGTTATCTGATCAGTAGACGCAGACAGAATTCCAGAAAGATCAGCTCTTGCTTGTCTGGATGCTGATAGAGGGACAGGGGATGGAGGAGGGGGGGGGGGCGCGGAAATCACAATTTCAATGCAGTTGGACTATCAGAGTGTTGCAGTATCATCCAGATAACATCGATGATATCTATCAGCCTGGGTTATTTGCTTCAAAAGCATGGGGTTTTGTTGTCACTGCAACATTTCACCTAGAAATTTGTGAAGGACATTTCACCTTCACAAATGCAGGAAAAATTAAAGTTTAAGCAAGTTATTATGTAAGCATCCATCCAATAACACAACCATTGCTTTATTCAATTATTACACATAAGTGTGGTAGCACAGTATAAAGACTGACATCACTAGATAACGTACTCGTGGTGCCCAATGAGACTTACTTAACTTGGATTGTTCTTTTCAAAAGCAAAGGACTTCTAAAAGTTTGATTAGAAGAATAGAAATAGTAAAAATTACACATTCACCAAGCTCCAGTATGTCCCATATACTAACATCTTTCACCTGAAACAGTGCTATTTATACAGAGACTCTCCTCCCCAATGGTAGCAATTCTATTACTGTGACAGACCAAATTTAGTTCCACACCTGGATTAGACAGCTATATTTTATGATGATCATACTAGAAAATATTAAATAGCATTTAGATTGCTGCCACCAGGTTCTTCTCCTTCCTTATCAGAAGATGCTGCATTTTCCACATTAATTTATTTTTTAAAGGCTTAAAAAGATAAACATATACCTCTTTATAGTTTACATCAGCTAATGTTATGTAAGGAGAAACCAAATAGTTTCATAAGCAGAAAAATAAAGAGGTATGTTATGAACAGATGTGATCAGCACTCTTATGCCAACAGGTTATTTTCAGCTAACAGCAATTTTTTGCAGCATCACAAAACAAGAACGAGGTACAATACTGCGTGCTTACAGATTACAGCCATGACACCATAAAGAGATAAGAATGATTAGATTTGCAGAGATGTAACACCTTTCATTACACATCCAGGGAGTAAGAAACAAACTTTCAGGTGGAGCATCCATTTCAAAGCGGAAAATGTGGAAAAAACTCAGACAACACAAACGTTGGAAGCAATTCTCCTTTGTTAAGTAAACTCACATAATTGATTAAAAACATTTAGAGGAGAGGAAAGTTGAGACCTACAGGTAGAAAGAATGACGTTAGCGGAGGGATAATGAGGAATCCTACTCCAGACTGGCTTTGGTAATACACTGTGTGAAGAGCCTTACTTGATTTACACACACGCCGTTAGGGTATGCTTGCAGTGCTAGAACAGTTTTAACTTCACATTTCATATGAAATGTCATCTTCAAGGCTATTATGAACATACAGCAAGTTCAAGCAAAAACATTACAAGCGATGCCAAAGACCACCTTCTATGGTCTTCTGTTAATGACCTTGTAAGAAAATATAGTAAAATAGCGGTCACCACATTATGCATCTGTACAGTGGATTTTTTTTTTTTTTTTTTGCATTCTCACTGAACTGCTTCTTTTTTGTAGAATGGTTTGTGTTATAGCACCGGGCTGATGCTCTTTTGTTTACCACTAACCAGCTACTGTTTAAAAACAAGCATCTCCATTGTCAGCACCGATGACATTAGCATCGGGCATGAAAACATTTTGGAATTCTGAAGAACTAAGACCTGAGAGTCTGACTGAAAAGCAGACTGACACAACATAGATATCTGGCTGAGCTTAAAATAGACTTGGCAGAAGGCAGTTTGAACTAACAATCGATATATGTACATACTGACCACCCAGAATGGTATCCAAGCCACAGTGAGTACTCTCAAACAAAACAAAAAGCTCTTCCACTTCTCATCAGGAAGTCTTGCAAATGCAGTACAAGAGAGAAAACTGTAAACTTCAAGCAGACAGCATACAGACAGAACACAGGAAGGGAAAAAAGGAATAGGAAGGAAAACAGCACATCTAAGACAAAACAGATATGCCATTCTAGGAGATTGTTCTTGACCAAGATCATAACAAAGGCACTACCCACTATCCCTTCAGAAAGTCATCATGGGAAAACACGCACAGACCCCATTAACAAGAAGCTAGAGGAGGGGGGAAACGCCCATGGGCAGACATTAAACACTTCATAGCCCGGGGTGTTTTTTTTCCTTGCGGTGGAAGGGGGGCGGGTGTTATCTTTTCCTAAATGAGCCTATAGCTGGTAGTTGCACGATAACTATTTTGAGAACTATAAACATATTTTTCTCTGGGGCTTAATTACCACAAAGGATGCCAATCGATTTGACAAGTCAATTTTTCTCTCAAATAAAAAAATTTTAAAATCTCATTCTCTAGCAATTCAGAGCTTACTGCTAAAAAAGCCCAAACAGCCAAGGGATAAATATTAGCTATTTTTAATACAAAGCAATAAGCAATTGTTAACATCTCATAAGCAAGCTTCTAAAACATAGAATTTCCTGATGGACATCTAAATAAAAGTGCACCTAGTTTGCAATTTTTTAAATGGATGTACATTTCAAAACACAGAAAAAGCAAGCTGCAGATAGCTGGTTATTACAAATGACTTCCACCTCCACAGCCCTCAAAGGCAAACTATAAAGCTGTGTGCAAAGCTAGACAATCTGGGCATCCAGCCATAAAACATCACTGCTGCAGCACAGATAACTGTTCTCACTCTCAAGCCATCCTTGGCTGTAAACCCACAGGGAAGAGCTCCAGAAAGCAGACCTCACTACGGTCAAAGCTTCTAATATTTTATGAGCTTGAATTACAACTACATTCAAGACCTCAACACTGAAAAATTACAGTGCTGATTCACATCCAGGGCTAAGACCAAAACTAACTTAGACTTTGATGCTTGGTACCCTGAACCATGAGACTTAAGAAGAGCTAGTTATTTTACAGATGATTTCAGTGAAAGAAGCCTTTTTATTGGGATGAAGGGAGAGATATGTTACATTTTAAAAAAGACAAAAGAATCAGATGCATATTTTAAAGTACTGCTGCATTTTCTGCAAGTGATACAATCTTAAAGAGCACTGTAACTACTCTGTGCAAGAATGGACAGTTTGTTATTATGATCGAATTCGGGTATTTTTATCTTGCGTGGGAGATTTTAACACATTAGTGACAAGGTAGGAAGCTGTGCAAATAAAGTTTCAGAAAACACAGTTATCACTGTGGATTCCCGTACACAGTTAATTTAATCGTGATTAAGTAATGATAAAATAAGCATAAGTACATCTACATCTGGTAATTAAGATGTAGAACTAAGCCGAGCTTTTGATAGACAATTTTCACAAATAGCTCGGATTCCTAAAGGAAGACCAAATAATACTTTGACTCCTCTGCTTTCATACATTAAGAATAACCATCTTTCATTTTACCACTAGCATTTACCAGTGAAGAGACTGTGCAGAGCGCATAGATCATTTAGTAATGCAATTTACTGTCACTTCTAGATCATCTCCCCATTCAATAAAGTATACTTCTCTTCTAAATACTATTTGCCCTGGCTGATATCTTCATAATACAGCTGAAAACCTCAAGCCATTATCACTAGAAAGCATCAGCTGATCCTAAATTGGCTAGACTGCAGCGTCACAGATATTTAAGAGGTTTCCTTATCATTCATCTTTAATACTAAGGGATCGACAGGCTCCTACCTGCAGCTTCTAGGCCAAAGGAAAACCTTCTAATGGTATTACCATTATCTTGTAATCTGAATTTTTAACGATTAAAACAATAGCACTTTTGTGTTGCACATCTCTACTGTAACCAAAGATGATAAACTTTTAATCAGTTCTCATGTTCAAAGTCATATATAAAGCACCGATTTTTTAAAAAGAAGCCATATGCATCCTACATTTAAGTTGCTATACCTTCAAAGAGAAGCAGCACAGTAACAGGCATCGAGATACAAGTAATCAACAGAGGCTATTTTGTTTACTTAGGAAAGGTTTGGCCATTTTATTTTTAAACCTGCAGTTCTCATCGTCAACACTATCTAGCAATTCTTTCCAAATGAAAGCCTCTCTTTACTAACGCAAAGGACGGCTCCACCCCTGACCTCCTCCTTCAGCTTGTTTTGGAAAGGGGCCAGATGACAGCATTTGGAAAAGCCATGTTTATCTCGCCAAGGCCAGCTGCTAAGTTAACATATTACCCGTTCCCACATACACCAGTCTTGGCTAAGTCTTAACAGCTAAAACTGAAAGTAAACGCTGCTATTAGGCTTTTAATAACAAACTTAAGACGAAAGAGAAAAGGTGTCTACATCTTATATAGTATCTGAATGGACTGTGAAAGCATAGGTCATTTTGAGTTAACAGCAGGCAGTAAATCCCTTACACGAATAAAATTTCCTGGCTTTTCCGAATGAAGTGAATGAACAACAGAAAAATAAGAGGTTTTATTTCTAGATTAATTTAAAGCTATACTTTCCATAAGGTTGCCATTCAGTAACAGTTTGCTTCAAGACACAAAGAGATTATAGCCTCTGCTTTACAGAACCTTTAACTTTACCCTGTTTTATTGTTACTCCAGCTCGGCAAGGTATGGAACTTGGGAGCTTTGAGAATTTCAACAAAGAATCTTCAGGGTAAAAGTACTCTTGTGTTATTTCCCATATTAAGGAAATTTCATCCTATTATTTTGCCAAGTCTTAGAAACCTCCTTCAAATAAAAAAAGGCTAGAATTACCTTCCTTCCCTTCAACATCAGCAAAAGATCACGAAAGCCATCAAAAGCATAGTTTGTTATTTTAATAGGAAAGACAAACCCCGGAAAAAAAGAAATTAAGCCAGAGAGACGGATTTTTCATTCATCCCAGCAAGCTTCAGCAGGCTTTGCAGTAGCAGATGAGGTAAACCTCACCCCAGTCACAGGTGATCAGAGGCAGATTTTGAAAGATGAAAACCCATCCCTGCCAGGTCAAGAGGGAAAACCTTTAAGTTACCAAATGCTTCTTAACACCAAAGCAGGACCCAAGGGCAGTATCCCAGAGTAAATTCCATTATGCTTTGTACTAGCAAAGGGCACAGACCAAGGCTCCCCACAAGCCCGTTCCTAGTAAGTGGGAATAACGCCCTGCATCAGTGACAGCCTAATTACTTAACAATCCATGTACTGTAATAGATATAACAGCATACATAAACCAACCATATATAAGACACTACTCAGTTCAAGTCAGCTTTTAGTCTGATGCGTACTGACACTTAAATTTGTCAATATGAGAATCCACACATACAGAGAACAGAAACGTTAGTAAATCCTAAGTATTTTATACTGCAATCCAGAAGAGCTCTAAATACAGATGTTAGTCTGCCCCGTTTTTTTCATTACCAGAAACAAAATATTTAGTCAAAAGTACAGAATATTGCCTAAAATACAGCCCCTATTAATATGCATCACTCTTGCCCTGAAACAAGTCCCACTCCCAGGCTCCAGCAGTTTTCCTGACGGCAGCACCTGTTCACCCAGGGCTGAACCCAGACCTGTTTCATTCCACAAGCCACATGCCAGTCAGATAACTTCAAGTCAGAAATGATCGGTTCTCCTTTGAAGATAATGACAAAGCAACACGAGGCATTATTACGCTACTGCTAGTCCCCTGGAACAACCATGTCCACTGAAAAAAGTTCAGATTTATCTATTTACTTCATAGACGCAGTAGTCACAAATTCAGAAGCAACAAGGTTACCCAATACCAGTGCATAACGCAGCCTCTGTAAACTCACCCCCAAAAAGCAACATTAGTCCAAGTTAAAGAACAAGCCTCCCACAGGCTAAAGCAGTTTTCCTCACTAGTTGCATACAAGTCTGACATTGATGCTGTAACGTTCTGGAAATAATTCCAGAAGCCAGAGCAGAAACACCGGGGGCACCCGGAAGCAGGCTCCTCAGCACACCATTTGGAGTTCACAAATAACACACTGAAGTAGCCAGACAGACATCCGAGGGCTTTCTGAATTTGAGGAACCGCAATTACGGAAAACTAAGCACAGGCTGCACCCACTGCAAGTCACCTACTACTTCCTTGGAAAACATTGCGGGGGGAGCAGCGAGAATCAGTGTGTACCTTTCCACGACCTTCCTGAAACGACAAAAAAGTAATATCCGATAGGAAACTGCGTTTTAATTCTCAGTCGTAAGTGAATCCAAAAAACCCACCCACCGTATGTAATTAGGGCAAGACTTTAAAGACATGACTTTCTTCCCAAGTAACACCCAACAGCAGTGCAGACGTTCTCCGGCTCCTCTGCACTTGCATTGTCCTCAGGTCCACAGAGCACTACCGACATCCACCTGATTTAAAGCTCTGCATCATCAAGCAGCCCACTAACAGCGGGGTTTATTGGATTTTTAATTACCTTAACCGGCCTAATGTCCTGAGCAAATTTCAGTATATAAATTAGCATAAATTCATCAGCTACATACATATGCATACAAGAGGAAAAATATGCAAGACATGAGTATGAGGTACTAAAGATTATGTCTAAATTTAAACTGGCTCTTATATTAACAAATATCTTCCCACAGATACACTCGAGTTGTAGCAGAAAATAAAGTAGCCACAAAGTAAGACTAGCAGTACTAGATTTAATGGAAAAAGACGGGGGGGGAATTGACTTCAATAAATCCCATAATTGGACCTCCAACTAATTACATATTAAGAAGATTAACCTTTGACACAAACTTGTGATACAAACAAAGAAGACTCAAACAATTGATAAACTTCCAGCGTTTCACGATTTCTCAGGTTAACAACTGAACCCTCCCCCTTTTCTTCCCCGTCAGCGTCGCATTTAAAAGCGTAAACTCTGTTTAATATTCTCTCTCCTGCCGGACGACATTTCAGGTTTAGACGAAGATCTCTGAATACTCAAGGAGAAAATTACAGGAGTTCCCCATGATCTCATTACGTGGCGGGGAGAGAGAGAAAAAACCAAAACAGAGCTAGAGATGTTAACTTTTAACAGAAAGCAGCCACGAAGGACAAAGCTGGAGCCTCATCTGCTCACCCAACAGGGCAGCACTGCTGGCCATACCCCCACCGCTGATTTTCCGGACTGAGGATCACTTCCAACACGCTCTGCAATCATTTTCACACGTGTCAGTTACAAAGCAAGCGCACACGGTCACGTCTGCAACAGAAGCGGTCTGACTCTCTCAGTGGCACAACATACAAACAGCACTTCTGTTCGCTGTTCTGCGCACAACTACTATTTAAACTGGGAAAAGGTACGTAGAAAAACACTGAATTAATTCTAACATGAAAAAAAATATTTCGGCAAGTTGTTTAAAGCAAAAAAGATACCTGAGAAAAATAAATGGATTTTGAAGTGTTTTGTTGTGTTACTTGCTTCGCTGACTATAAGCAGTTAAAAAAAAAAATCTGGTTCGGGCTTGTAAGAAAAGGAAGTATGCACTGGCTTAGCAGGTCTCTTCCACTGCTAACTTCTACCGTGCCCAGATTAGGAGAGGCTATTACCCCTTCTTACCTTTTAGTCTTTTCTTTATAGGGCTCTTTGGCAGCTTTCGATTCAGTCTTGCTGTAAGGAAACAAGTGAGTATTTTGTCTACCGTGTCGGGGTCTTTCTGACGTGTTCCTTTCTTATTTTAATGCCTTTTTTTTTTTAATAAGTGTACCCGTAACTTCACGAATCTGAATACGAAAAAATCTCACACGGCCAAAAAAATGAAGGTGGATTTTTTTGTTGTCGTGTTTACCCCCCCCTCAAAAAGAAAAAAAAAAAGTCTGCCACACAGAAGAAAAAAACAACAGATCAACAGGAAAACACTATCCAAGTAGAAAAGCAAAGAGCTTCAGTGTTATCCAGCCCAGAGAAGTGCAGCAAAGGCAGGTCCAATCCCAAAACAAGCTTTTGATTTCCAGTGAAGCAAAAAAAAAAAAAACCCAAGACCAAGAAACCAAGACAAAATACACCTAAAAGTCCCCAGCTAAATTTTTGCACGAGTGTATCTTAAATACAAGTTTGCTTTTATGTGTTGCAGCAAAACCCACGAAAGCCAGAATTTGGAGTTGATCGGGATGAGTTCTCGCGTGTGTGTCTTGATGGGTTCTCAGTCCACATGGAGGAGCATCTGAAGGGGTTTTAAAAAGTGCAAATTAAAAAGACAAACTGGGATCCAGAAAATAGTTTTAAGATGGATCCCCCCGTCAAAAAAAAAAAAAAACACACCCAACAAAAACAACAACAGAAAAAAAAACCACCACCACGGAGCCACGGGGGGATCCGGAGTCTCACATGGGGCTCCGGGCAGGAGGAGGATCCCGCCGAGTCTCTCGCTCCAGGGAGATCCGAGGAGGGGCGGAGGATCCGCAGCAGTCTCTCGGGGGAGGAGGATCCGCGTCTCTCGCAGGGACCCCGGCAGAGCGATCCAGCAGCCTCTCCGGCGGGAGGAGGATCCAGCAGCCTCTCTCGCAGGAAGGAGCGAGCGCGGGGAGGGGATCCGAGTAGGAGGATCCAGCAAAGTCTTTCACGGAGGGGGGGGACGCGACGGGGGGAGTGGGGAAACCCAACAGTCTGTCTGCCTCGCTCGCACGGGGGATCCGGGGGCAGGAGGAGAGAGGTCCCGCGGGTTCTCTCCGTCCCCTCCGGAGGGGCGCGGGCAGGGTC